>JANAVB010030818.1:10355427-10420088 GCA_029216955.1 Iris pallida
ATATATATATATATATATATATATATATATATATTATATAATAGATGTATATATCTATATATATATATTATATATATAGATATATATATATATAAAAAAAAAATATATATATATATATATATAAAATAAAAAAAATAAAAAAAAAATAATATATATATATAAATAATAATAAGAATAATAATAATAATATAATAATAATAATATAATAATAATAAATATAATAAAATAATAATAATAATAATAATAATAATAGATATGATATGGATATATGAGCGCGATCTGCCGCCCCTGTAAACCCTAGCATCTACTGTCTCCACCACCACCGGCGTGGCCCCTGGCCGGGCCGGGTTCTCTTTAGGCCGCCAAACCAGTTGGTTGGTGGCTTTCCCCCGTGTTTGTTTCTTCTAGGGTTATGGCGGCTAAGTCTTTCGCAGAGGCAGTGAAGGGATCGGCTAAGGTTGATCCAGTCATTGCGCCGCGCACGATCTCTACCTTTAAAGGCTCCCCTTCAATCTCCTTTTCGGAGGAAAAAGAATCCATCTTGGTGGATCCTTTCAAATATGCATTGATTGGCAAGTTTTCGCATAATAGGCCTCCGATCGACTTGATCAGGAAGGCTTTCACTGGATTTGAATTCGTAGGCACTATCTCGGCAGGTGTTATAGATGAAAAACACATCCTTATCAGACCATCTAGTGAAGTCGATTTCCTTTGACTTCGATCAAAAGATTTGTTGTACGTTTCTAGGGCTCCTATGAGGATTTTCAAGTGGGATCTAGATTTTACTCCGTCTCAGGAATCACCTAAGATACCAGTGTGGGTTACATTACCAAATCTTCCTCACCATCTCTATGCAAAGGATGCACTTTTTGCCATTGCAGCAGCTTTTGGTAATCCTCTAAAGATTGACAAGGCTACGTCGGAGTTATCTCGGTCGAGCATGGCTCGTATATTCGTGGAGGTCGACGCGTCAAAACCAATTCAGCATAGAATTCGTATCAATTTACCTAGTGGTGGGTTCTGGCAGTTAATAGAGTATGAGTCAACTCCTCTTTATTGCTTCCATTGCCGCCATCAAGGGTATTTAATTGGCTCATGCAAACTAAAACACAAAGACAAAGGAAAAGAGCCTCTCCATAAGGAAACTCCGGCATCCACTAGTGCACAACCCCCAGTGCCTGAGATTACGCACATACTTCAACGGAAAGATGCGGACCAGCCATAGAGGAACGCAGACCAGTCGAGGGACGTCAGTCCAGACCAACCTCCACTCCGATCCCCGGATATTACCCAGGAGACTTTAGAAAAGGAGCAGGAATTGTCGGCTACTGAATGTGTGTCCCATCAGCCTAATGACGGGACAGATACCATTACTGATCATGGTTTGGCTAGTAATAATGCTCAAGAACCGGCTGTTCATGGCCCTATACATCCTGATCCTCCTGAGCAGGATACATTGGCTGTTATGGGAGATGAAGAAGGAAGCGAAGAGGAAGGAGAAGTGCGGAACTGGGTTGATGCGGTTGAAAAAGACGAGGGAGTAGCGACGACAGTCGGCAAACCCAAGCGCAAGAAGAAAGCGGTGGAGCCAACTGATAGGGTCCTCCGCTCCGTTTCTGCACTCACAAAATCTGGTAAAACATCAATCCCTATTAATGTTTAACATCTTGTGTTGGAACATTCGTGGGGTTGCTAGCAAAATGGCTCTTAAAAGACTTCATAATGTTTGTCGGGGGAATAAAGTTCAACTGTTGGCCATTTTGGAGCTTAAAGTGGACCAATCTAAACTGCTTCATTATCAACTTAAGCTTGGTTTTGACAAGAGCTTTGCTAATGAAAAAGGCAATATCTGGGTACTGGCCAAGTCAGGGTGTACTATCTCTCTGCTGGATTCTTTGATCAAGCTGTTACCATAGGCTTTCGAAATGAATTCATGACTGACGTCATGTTCTCCTTTGTGCATGGTCATAACAAGAAAGAGGGACGTAGGAGCATGTGGGATAGGCTTCTTCATTTACGTTCTATTTACACTACACCCTGGGCAGTTGGGGGAGATTTCAATGTCATTTCCTGTGCGGATGAGAAGGTCGGGGGCCGCTTACCTTGCCCAATCTCCATTCATGAGTTTCAAAGCTTTCAATTATCTGCTGGCCTTACTGAACTCCCTATCATTGGGAGTAGATTCACTTGGTATCGGTCTAAGTTCGGGGAGAGGAGAGGATCGAGATTGGACATGATGCTGCTTACTCAGGATTTCTTTAACATCGCTCTGTTGTCGAAGGAAGAACATTTGAATAGGGCTGAATCTGATCATGCCCCTTTGCTGATCAAATTCTTAGCCAGAAAGGAGGGTAGAAGACGTCCTTTTAGGTTTCTCGATTTTTGGACTAAGCAGGAGGGATTTATGCAGCTGGTGCAGCAGGCTTGGAACTCTACTGATCATCCTAATAGCCTGGTGCGAATTTGTGCTCGCCTAGCAGCATGTCGAACAGCTCTCTCTAAGTGGAGCCACAACAAGTTTGGTGATATTTTTCAAGAGGTACAAGCTGCGACGGACCAAGTGTTAGCTGATGAACTGGCCTATGAAGCTGATCGTTCGTGTGAGAAAAGGATGGCACTGGACAGATCTATTGTAGTTTTTAAGCAGCGACATTCATATGTTGATTCATATTGGAAACAGAAGGCGCGCCTTCATTGGGATTTAGATGGTGATCGGAATACAAAGTACTTTCATGAATGTGTCAATAGTAAGCAGCGGAAATTGCACATTCATCACATCATTGATGCTGATGGCTGCACCAGAACTGAACTTCAGGATATTCAGCATGTGGCAAATTCATATTATGAGGTCCAATACAAAAGCATTCGTACTGATGGTGATGTTGGTTTACTGGATGTTATTCCTTGTCTTATATCAGCAGAGGATAATGCCGCTCTTACCGCCGAGCCTACTATGGATGAAATACTACATACTATTAAAAGTATGGATGTCAGCAGTACGGGGGGGACCTGATGGATTTATAGTTGCTTTCTACGTACAGTGTTGGCCGATCGTTGCTGAGGAAATGTTGGCAGCCATATCTCTTTTCATGGTAGGTTTCGAATTGCCAAAGGCAATCACTAGCACTTCATTGGTTTTGATCCCCAAGCACAACAATCCCAGGTACATGACTGACTTTCGTCCTATCAGTTTATGTACTGTTTTCAACAAAGTTATTTCAAAGTTGATGGCATTACGACTTGCACCTATACTTCCTCGGATTATCTTCCCCGAACAATGTGGTTTTGTCCGAGGAAGAGAGATTGTAGACAATATTCTTTTGGCCCAAGAGTTACTAAGCTTGATGAACAACAATAATAGAGGGGGAAATATTGCAATCAAGCTTGACATGGACAAGGCGTATGATCGGGTAGACTGGACTTTTCTGATGCAAGTCATGCGAAGGTTTGGTTTTGCTGAAGGTTGGATTAGCATGGTGTTTCGTCTAATGAATAATGTTTGGTACTCAACTATTATTAATGGGATATCTTCTGGTTTTTTCAAAGCATATCGAGGTGTTCGGCAGGGTGATCCGCTCTTGCCGGCGTTATTTATTATTGTTGCAGAAGTTCTATCGAGAAATCTTAATAAAAGTCTGGGCAATGCATCTTTCAATCATTACTATGCTCCTAGTGGCTGCCCAACTATTACTCATTTGGCATTTGCAGATGATGTATTGCTCTTCTCAGCGGGGGATATACGCTCGGTTCAACTATTGCATGGGGTGCTGCGGAGATATGAGCGAGCTTCAGGACAGAGCATTAATGTTTCCAAGTCATCTATCTATACACTACCATCATTTGACAGAAAGGAAGAGCTCTATGCTATAACTGGCTTTAAAATCAAACATCCACCATTTATCTATCTGGGCTGCCCTATGGCAGTTGGAGTTCGCACAACCAGGTTATATGATGATCTAGTTGCTAAGATCAGAGGGCGACTGGAAGGTTGGCAACAAAAAATTCTCTTGTATGGAGGTAAACTAACACTCTTGAAATCGGTTTTGTTATCTATCCCAATGTATACGATAGCGGCTTGCAATCCCCCGAAGACTGTGCTTAATCGGTTGGAGAATATATTCATTCATTTCTTTTGGGGTACAAATGATGGATTACAAAAACACATTTGGGCAAGTTGGAGTTCGATGGCTTGTCCGATCGAAGAAGCAGGTCTGGGTATTAGAACTATGCAAGAAATGATGCAGGCTTTCACAATCAAACTGTGGTGGAAATTAAAAACACAGGATGGCTTATGGCAGCGATTCATCAAAGCACGGTATTGCAAATTCCAGGATTTGGACTCAGCTGGAGCTCCACAAAAGTGCTCTCATGTCTGGCGTAGGATTTTGCAAGGGCGGGATATGGCTAATCATCATATTACCTGTACGGCTTCAGAAGACTGGACTTGGTTGGCTGCTTCATCAGGAAAGTTCTCGGTAACCTCGGCTTGGAAGATAACTTGCATCCCTTTCACTATTCAGCCTCAATTCAAGCACATATGGAGCTCTTGTATACCTTACAAGTGGTCCATCTTACTATGCGGATACTCACCAAAAGATTGCCTACAGATGACAATATTCAAACATTGGGCTTTCAGTTAGTGTCGAAATGCCATTGCTATTCAAGCCCGAATGCGGAGACAACTAAACATGTCTTCGGAGAAGGTGATTTAGCTGTCCAAGTCTGGCATAAACTTTAAACAGATCTCAAGGTCAGACGAAGGAGATTGGATCTATTTAGTTATCTTATTGAATGGTGGAGGAGACCGAACATTCATTTGAAAGAGATTGTGGTGGCTGCAATGTGCTGGGTGACTTGGAAGAACAGAAACAAATGGCGATATGAGGAGTATTCATACTCGGTGACTCAATTGCTTGCTGAGATTCGACGACAGATCGGGAAAGCTTTGAGACGCTGCAAGCACAAACCGGCCATTCCTGTGTCATGGCATCTAGCTGGAGTTGGATAGTTTATTTTGTTTGTAACCTGTAATTCCTCCTTTATCAATAAAATTACTGGTTTTTGAAAAAAAAAAAAAAAATATATATATATATATATATATATATATATATATATATATATATATATATATATATATATATATATATATATATATATATATATTGAAAATATATATATTTTCAATATATATATATATATATATATATATATATATATTGAAAATATATATATATATATATATATATATATATATATATATATATATATATATAGTTTAAACCCCTCTCTTTATTAAACAAGGCTCAAAATGCCAATGCATGTCACGTATACAAGTAAACCGCCAAAATGTACAAGTATACCACCAAAAGAAACAAGAGGAGGGGAGCACAGGATCACCTAGGGGCAGAGATGGGGGAACCAGAAAGATGTCGGGCTGTAGGGGCACAAAATGCTCCTTTTGCGACATTCTCGGAAGACCTCCTGAACGAGCTGATCAGCTGAGTATTGGCGATCTTCATATCTAGCCTTGTTGCGATTCTTCCAAATCGCCCATGTGGCGGCCGCTGCGACGATCTGGTGTCCGTGGGATGCACTCCCCCAAGTGACGGCGAGATCGTTGAAGCGACCACCCCCCGACTCCATACTGTAGGTATGGCTTAGGGTCCACCAGACCCTGTCAGGCAGGCCACCCTGGCAAAAGATGTGATCTATAGTCTCCATCTGTCGATCTGAACAGCAATTGCAGGCTGATGCCAAGCTAATCCCTATGGTGTTGAGGATGTCGACAGTCGGCAGTTTCTTTCTGATAACTCTCCACATTAGGAAGGACCATTTCTTAGGGATGCAGGATTGCCAGTATTGGGCGGTGGGCTGATACGGCTGCCCCGAACCGCGGACACCGAGTCTCGCCGACCTCACCGAAAAATCCCCGGAAGCCTTGAACGACCATCTTAGAGCGTCAGCCTCGCGGCTTATCTTCAGTCCGCGTGCTTGTATGTCCCTCACCGTGTCGTTGCCAGCCCATTCGCGAATCTTGTCCCAGTTCCAGTCTTTGCTAATGTTGTTCCACAAATCTCTGATAATGTTGTTCGCAGGGGTCACCATGTGCGTCGTGATCAAGTTATCCCCGATCTATCTCTTCCAGAACGGGTCCGACTCGCCGTCCCCCAGTTGGATTCTCATCTCTGGCTCGGCAAGGTCGCGCCCGCTAAGTATGCGCCGCCATACCGCTGATGATCTGCTGTTGGATATTGCCTCTGTCGGATGGATATGCTTGAAATACCTATTCTTCATAAACCTGGTCCATAGGTTCTCCTCTGTGCGAAGTTTCCACCAAAGCTTCATCGAGAAGGCTTTAACGATGTGAGTGAGTTTGGTGAATCCCAGCTCCCCTTCCTCGATTGGATGGGCTATGGAGTCCCAGCTAGCCCAGTAATTTTTGTTGATGCCATTGCTATGCCCGCAGAAGAAGTTACACATCATTTGCTCGATCGAAGAAAGAACCTTCAAAGGCGGGGAGCACGCCGCCAGGGTGTAGATGGGTATAGAGGTGAGCACGTGATTGATAAGGATAATCTTGCCAGCTGAGGATAAGGTAGCATTATGCCATCCTTCAAGTTTATTCCTGATTCGAGTGATCAGGTTCTCAAATATGCCAGCGTTGGATCTACCGTACAGGAGGGAGCACCCTAAATAATTGAACGGAGGATGGTCGACCGAGAATCCAGTTAAGTGGGCTAGTCTCATCGCGTGCTCTCTTTTGATATTGTGGTGAGCATAGATGATACTTTTAGATGGGTTGATCTTCTGACCAGAGCAGGTGGAGTACCTCTGCAGGGTGTTTTGGATCACTGCCACCGCTCCTTCTTCCCCAGACGAGAAGATTAGTAAATCATCGACAAAAGCCAGGTGTGTGATTATAGGGCATCCACTGGAGGTGTGGTAGTGCTGGAAGTTGGGTGAGTTGACCATGTTGTTGAGGTTACTACTGAGGACGTCGGCCGCAATGATGAAGACGGTGGATGATAGTAGGCCTCCTTGTCTAATCCCACGACTCGATTTGAAAAATCCCTCGGCCTGGCCATTGATGATCGTGGAGAACCAAGAGTTGCTGATAGATCTCCACACTAAGTTGGTCCAGTTCTCGGAGAAGCCGAATGCCCTGAAGACCCAGATCATAAATTGCCAATCCAGTCTGTCATAAGCTTTCTCCATGTCTATTTTGACTGCGATGTTTTCCTCTCCGGTAGGAAACTTCATGCAGGTTATTAACTCTTGGGCTAGCATAATATTGTCCTGGATGTTTCTCCCACACACAAATTGACTCTGCTCCTCAGAGATGATCTTGGGGAGGATCCCTGCCATTCTGGTAGCGATGATTTTGGATATTATCTTGTTGATGAAATTACACAGACTGATGGGCCGAAAGTTGCAAAAGGTCTCCAGGTTTTCTTTTTTCGGGATGAGGATGAGCTTGGCGCTAGAGATGGCTTTGGGGTAAGTGGCCCCTTCGAAGAATGCGGTGACCGCTTCGGTGATGTCTTGCTTGATGATATCCCAGCATTTGCGGAAGATGACTCCCGAGAACCCGTCCGGGCCAGGGGCACTATGCTCGTTGAGAGCCCAAACCGCCTCTTGTACCTCCTGGACTGTGGGGATGCGCTCGAGCTGGACGTTGTCATCGTTATTAACCAGGGCGGGGATTTGGTCCAGGAAGTCGTTGTCTTTGTGGACCATTTCTTTGGAGAATAGTTTGGAATAGAAGTCCGTGGCGGCCGCTTGGATGCCTTTCTGGTCAGTAATGATGTTCCCGCTGTCGTCGGTGGTGTGGTAGATCGATAGCTTTTGTCTCCGCCCGTTGATGCAGGCATGGAAGTATTTTAAGTTTTTGTCCCCGTCGCTATCCCATTTCAATCTGGCTTTTTGCTTCCAAAAGTCGGTCTCCACTTTAATCCTGAATTTAAGCATGGCCTTGGTGAGGTTGAGGGCAGTCCTAGCCGCCGGGGACTAATCCGATGTGAACCTAGCTTCGGCACGGGTGACGTCGTGCTCGACGACCCGAACGACTTGAAAGATGTCTCCAAAAGTGTCACGACCCGCACCCTAGAGTAAGGACACGAGACGTGGGTACGTCCAACCTACGCCGCAGTGTCGGCAGTAGAACGCTGTCCTAGGTCAAACATCTAACAATATAAAGGTACCTGTACAGTATATATACTCCGAATGGAGGTGACATAGCAAATACAGTCTCAATCACATCTAAGGTAGAGCATGATAAAAGATAGATAAAACATGAAATCCACAAAGAGATACAACAGATAGAAGTCTAAGTGTCTAAGATACACAAACCCATAAAACATCTCAAATCTCAAATACAGTAATCCATAGAGTAAATACAGCTCAAGACAACTGAAAACATGGTAAGAAAATCCTAGCTATCTATACAACCTCTACTGTGTCTCCTCTAGGCTAGCAGGCAACCTCCAAGCTATCTGTAAAATTTATCAACAGGTCCAGTCAGGACAGGAGCGAGTACAGTACATCTCAACAAATTATAACAGGCTAGGAAATATAATCATGTTAGAAAGTAAGATACAGGAAACTAAACAACAACATGATATAAAAAGAGAGAGACTGTAAGTAAATAGATACAATATATAGAGAACTATCAGTGACTAGTGATTTAGAGCACAAGATGGTTATGTAAACGGCACGATGTTGCACACGAGTAATCTAAAGAGGTTGCACACGAGTAATCTACTGGATTGATTACATAACCACTTCTACTCCCCCGTCCCAATCAATACACAAAGATCTAGCCAAGTTATGTTATTGCACACGAAGTATAGTCGCACACAAAGATCATGTGAGCACATGAGTATATACGATTTGCACACGAAAAGCACGAACACAAGGAGTACACGATGCTCATGATAAAGTACACGAACACGACATATTCGATGTATCCGCTAAGGGGATAACATCGCACGACAAGATCCATATAGTACTAATCCGTGTTACCAACGTGCCAGCATCAAGTAAAGTAATCTAAAGCAGGAAATATACTCCTAAACAGGATATGAAATGATCATTGAATGTACTCGCCTGATACCCTGAACAGCTGATATGAAAAGATGGCCAACTGGAGTCACAGAGTCCTAGTTATAGCTACATAGGTTGTAAAGAGTTCAATTTATATGGTAATTGAAATTATAATACAATCTACATGAGTCTAAGTCAATCTAGGTCAAAGTCAACTCTTGGTCAACTCTGGTCAACTATAAAGTGAGTGTGTGTGTGTTTGGCATGTGTGTGAAAGGGTATGTGTTAATGCTCTCAAATTTAGTGATAGGTAGGTGTATGTGACATGGGATACATGGTGTCAAAGGGTGTATAAATGCATGTGTGTAAAAGGTAATAGGTTAACTCAGTTTATATAAATGCATACATACATACTTACATTACATACATGCATACATACATATCATATATACATACATACATTACATACATGCCTACATACATATCACATATGCATACTTGCATTCATTCATGCACCTATACATTGTAGGAGCGTAAAAAGTGCTTCAAAGAAAGAGTCATCTCATTCATAAGTGATCTGCTTTACGCCAAGCAGAGCGGTTAATCTCTTTACGCCCAAGACAAGGCTAATCGCTTTACGCCTAAGCAGGCTGATCATTTTACGCTCGGGTCTACACCCATGGTTTTATACCAAGGACCAATCAGCCACTTTTACGCTGGACAAAGCTGTCAAATCTCGCATTTAATGCAAACTCTGACAGGGAATGATAGCATATATCACAAAGGGATTCGTTTTTACACAGAGACCAATGTTGTCGTTTAGTGTGTGGATTGAGCTACTTTACGCTCACACTACGGCTTCTTTTACGCAAGAAGATTATACGAGCCCTTACGCTCAACGGTCGACGTGTGCGTAAAGTCTATTTGAGCTGCTTTTTCGCTCAAGGTTATTTAATAACCACTTTACGCGGGAAGCCTATGTCAGGGCTATTTTACGCCAAATCTACTGCTTTACGCTCAGAGTACATTGGGGCTATTTTTACGCCCTATTCTCCTTCACCAGTTTGGAACGTGGTTTGCCTACATGTCACGACCCGCTCCTGAATAATCGGACACGAGTCGGACACGCCCAGTCTTCGTCGTTAGACACGACGAAGTAAGCTGTACCAAGCTAGGGAAAACTAACCAGATAAACATGAAGTATAGAATCACAGCATCTAAAAAATGTATCCCAGAATGATCACCATAATCCATAAATCTAGATATCTTAATGTACCAGAATCAACAGAAATGAAAAGTGCTATGAACTCTAAAGTCAATATCTCAAAGTAAAGCTAAGTAATCTAAACCTGAAGCCTCAAGCTAAGCCTCATCCTGCTCAGCTAAAATCTAGGGCTCTGGCCCATAGAGTAGAACAATGTCCTGCAACATACCTGCAACATATCCTATTCAGGAGCGGAGCAAAGTACAATTCTAGGTAATGAACAATAACATCATGATATGGAAAGTAAATGCTGAAAGAATAAGAAGATTAAGATATATAAAGAAAAGGAAGAACATGAACCACTGCTATAAAGATACATGAAAGATCACGACTATATAAAGATGCAGGAAAGATCACGACTATAGTTAAAATCAAGATCAGGATCATAAGAACTAATGTAAGAACAAAATCCTGAACATGTGTATTAAGAATTTGAAATACTTCTATAATATGTGACCGGCTTGGGTATGACCATGAAAGAGCATGAAAGATCCTGAAAGATCATATATGGTACGGCTTAGGACCCGCGTGCACTGTGCGAGGCCTAAGCTAAAGATCATGAATAAGTATCCGGGTTCGGTCACATATCTAGAGTATTTCCCCACCCCAAGATACAAGTAAGATCATGAAGGAACAAGCCAGAAAAGATCATGAACGTGTCGCAGTGTGTCAGCAATAAAGAACAAGAAAATGAACTGATCAAAACCATAGAATGTACTTGCCTTTGCTCCGGGAAGATCGGGAATAGGAAGATAGTAGTCTCTATGTCCACCTGAATTTGATAATGCGTACAAGTTGGTTAAGTTCTAATACTACACCAGCTATTCAGGTTTTCATAAACCAATTGATTATCTAATTATAAAAAGAGTAGTTACAATATTATCCTGAAATTAGTTTAAGTACAATTATACTTGGGAAAATACTTTAGAGTACTCTATATATCAATATACTTGAATATTTACAAAAATACATTATTACTTCATTAAGAATAATATAAAGCTAACTTCATCCAAACTCAGGAAATAGACTCATTATTACATCCCTATACACAACCCTACCAAATAACACTGCAACATCATTGAGTAATCCGAACACTCCAGCAACCCATAGGTCTTTAACACCATTTACTTATTGGACCAAAATGTAAGTAGCTAACTCTCTTCCTGTAGGCTGTCATATAGGCTCAAAATAATTTCAGTGTTCTTGAATAAACATTAGGAAGAACCCAAATAGTCCAACCCCTTACTCATTTAACATTCAATTGATAGTCTAAAACCTCCTGCACAAAATTGAACTTATACACTACCATCTAAGCACAAATTGGTCTATAGCTACTCAACAGCAAAAATGAAGGTTCTAGTAACGCCTGAACATGCCAACAGAAATCAGCCACTTTTTCTCAAATATAAAGGTCAAGTGACTCGGAGAATTGCAAGAGGAACGTAGAAACAAAATGCCATATGAATGTCAGAACCAAGAAGAACACATACGAAGTTAACAGATCCAACAAATCAAATATAGCCTATATTATTGGACGAATCTCAAAATACTAACATCTGAACTGCCATACTCATTTCCAACAATTTTCAAGGCAAGTCACTGGACCATGACCCCTTGTTTAATCAAACAGTTATAAATTTTTAAACACAGGAATTCAGAACACAACAAAATCTGAGAAATACCAAATTATACAATAATTTAGAACAATATCAATTGCTAAAATCTATATTTGCAGTAATCAACCCGACACACTATTCAACAGCGACAAGTTGCACAAATTAAGCTTGGCACCCGGACACGGCAATGGTTCACTATAAGAAGTCCCTGCATCAATTTTGGCAACGCAAAACTGCAAAGGTACAATGGTACTGGTCTCACAAGTGGACACGACTGCACCCTGGACACCAACTTGGACACGATCACTGGTCTGCAAATGCACGGACATAGCTCTGCTATTCCTAACACCAATCCACATGACGCCATACGAACACAAATCGGACACCAATGTTCATCAGCTAGGAGCAACTCGAACACACGTTCGCCACACATGAAGCGACACAACAACTGCGAATTAAAACTAACACCCAAGCATAACCGAGTAAATAAGGAATTTAAAACGTTACCGGGAGAATTTCCCACAGAAGTTCAAGAACACAAATCCCCTGATCTGAACTAGACTCCCTTGAGATGGTTCAACAGCGAATTAAATCCGAAAAATACAATCTCTATGAGTGCGACGGATCGGAAATGGCGCTGCAAAGAACCCCAAATGAACGATCAACTCCAGATCTGTTCTGGCAATTCAGGTCCAAAAACACATAGATCGAAATCAAATTTAATGGATGAACGGATCGATTCGGAATCAATTTAAATGGATGAACAAACGATCCGAACTCACCTCTACGAGTATGAAGAATCGAAGAAACTGGGAACGCCATAGTCGTCGCCGGGAACTGGAAGACGAGGTGCTGCTGGAAAATCGGTTGCGCCGCTCGGTCTGGATCGCGTGGCGTCGAGAGCGCTGATGTCGGAGGAGAATCTCACCGCTGGGGAAGAGCCTCCGCGGTGGCCTCTTGCCGCCGTCGCAGGAAGACTCGACGCCGGAAACCCCTAGTCGCCGATGGAAATCACCCGCTGTCGTCGTTGGACGGAGATGCGCCGGAGAACGCCGCGCACAGCCGGCTCGCCGAGATCTCGCCGTCAGGTTCGTGGTTGTCACCGATCCCGTCGTCGCCGTCAGGTTCGTAAAAGATGTCGATCCCGTCGTCGCCGTCGGGTTGCCTGTGGCCTCTACTCGTAGACGCTGCCGAGGAGAACTCGGCTAGGCGTCTCTGCCCTAGGCCGGAGCTCCGTCGCCGAGCGCCACGGCTAGATCTAAAAAATTAGGGTTAGGGTTCGGGATTGTATTTGGGGAAGAGACCGAGAGAGAAAAGTATTTTTTTTTTAGAATCGAATGATTCTCTCTCTTCTCCTCACTTCAGTTAAGAAAGGATGTGCATTTTGCACAAAACACCCCACGCTCAGAAGTTTTTTCCATAAGTCCCTCCTGCACAATCATCTTCCAATTTCACCCTCTTCCTTTTCATCAATTGCTAAGAAGTCAAATTTTTAGTTAGAAATTTGTTAGAAGATTTTAAAAAAAAAGGGGGACCACACTAAATTAGTTGTAACAAACTTTTGAAAATTAGAAAATATTCCTGCTCCAAATTCTTTCTTCCAAAATATTCATAAAAGCATATATTTATAGGAAAAAGAAAATGAAATATTATTATTAAAATTTTAAATTCCACAAAAATGGGAAAAGTGGAGTTACAAATCTCTCCCCCTTGAAAAATTTCGTCCTCGAAATTCGAAGACCCACAAAATAAATCTCAATTCACAAAAAGTTCAAACACGAATCATTTATTAAAAAAATAGAATATATTTTTTTACACACGAATACAATCAAGCAAGCAAGCTAGGATAGCGCTCTCGCATCTCGTCTTCGCACTCCCATGTGGACTCTCCCGGAGAGTGGTGTCTCCACATGACGCGGACAAGTGGAATGGTCTGGTTCCGCAATTGTTTCTCCCTCCTATCTAAGATCTCCACTGGCTGCTCCTCGTAGGTCAAGCTCGGACTCACCTCTAGCTCTGAATAGTCCACCACATGGCTCGGATCTGGAATGTAGCGTCGAAAATGAAACACTTGGAAAATATCATGCACTCTCTCCAAGCTGGCTGGAAACGCTAGTCGATATGCCACCTTGCCAATTTGCGCTGCCACGTCGAAGGGCCCGGTGTACCTCGGACTGAGCTCCCCGCCTCTGCCGAAACGAATGATGCCCCTGATTGGTGAGATCTTCAGGAACACTCTATCTCCAACCGCGAACTCCAGTAGCCGTCTGCTGCTGTCCGTCCAGTGCTCCTGTCGATCCTGTGCGACTCTGAGATGCTCCCTGAGCCTTAAGACCTTATACGATAATTACACGCAAGAAATTGGAATAACACGATCTAACAATGATCAAGAATCAGATAGGCATGAGATAGAATGGAATTTCAATTACAACTTAGAGGAGCAAAATCATGAAGACACAACTATTAAGTACGATCAAAATTAATGGTTTAACACAAGTGGGTTAGGACAAGATAGGAGAATCATGGTCAGACAGACATGATTTAAGATCGAAATTTAGACAAGACACAAACGAAGTATGGAATCAAAATCTGGCAATGCATAATTTGAGAAAATCAATGATCTAACGATACAATACTAGAAGGTAATTAGCAAGGGTTGATTTGAGGAACGTACGAAATACTCAGGAGATACATTATCAAATCGGAATGAACGGACAAGGATCTGTGATTTTGAAAACCAATAATCATATGAAAAAGAATTATAATTTTCATGATACCCGAGAACATACAGGTATTTGAAATCACTTTGCTTAGATCCCTACCCCGCCAGTATAGGTCTGGCTGCAGTGGACCTTCGGCTCCGTGGCTCAAACATCAATATGTCACAGAATATTATGTCAACCTTATCCATTTTCAAACAATTATTAACAAGCAACTCAAGAGATCAAAATATAAAGATTTGACAAGTCTCGACAGTACTCGAAAAACCTATGATTGTCTGAAATCATTTCAACTTAGAGTTCCTGCCTCGCCAGTGCGCTACTGGCTGCAGTGAACCCTCAGTCTCCATAATCCAGCTAATGGCTGCAGCGCGCAACTGTTATGCCATAGTAGGTCATCGAATAGCCTCTCAACTTTATCCCTAGGAATTTCAAAAGAGTTTCAAGGAGTTCAAAATGAGTTTCAATAGTCCAAGTCACGGAATGGTGAAGTTACCTGACTGTTAGAATACATGAGTTTATTAAGTACTAAGAGACGACAAGGGATCCCATCGGTGAGTATAAGAGGGCAACCAGGGAGATTTAAAATTTCAGACAGGGAGCAAAGTTTCAAATTATAACAAAATTCTAACTGATATCTGGAATGGTAACAAGATTCCATATACGGGACATTATCCCGAAGGGATAACAGAGTCTCGAAGGATGAACTGAGGCAAGGTATTAGATAGGAGACAAGTTTCAAAATAAATAAAATTTCGTACAAGTTTCAATAAAATCTCGAATATCAATGAAACCTCGAACAAAACTTGAATTGAAAATGAATTCTTCAATAAGGTACACAGTAAACAATAGAAAATCAAGTATTAACAAAGTCACGGATAGGACACAAAATCACGAATAGAAATCTCAAATAGAAAGCTAGGTTACGAAGAGTGAATGGAAGCATGTATCATTTAGTGAATGGAATACAAGGTATTGGATCGTAAATATGCGACAAGCAAATCTCAAATAAGTTTGAAACAAAGCCGCAGATAAAGAACAATCTCGAATAAATATAAAATCTGGAATAGGACATAGAATCCCAAACAAGCATCAATAGAAGCGAAGGTTCAAGCAAGGTTTTAGGGGGATATTTTAAGTAGGAATATTTCTGGAATAGTACAAGTTCGATTAGCGAACAGAATATCAATAAACGAGTATGAACACGTATCCATGAATCAAGCAAAATCTTGGATAGGAGACAAGATCGGAACAAAAATAGTGGACCAACAACTCTCGACTAGAAAATCAAAGTCATGAATGAGGAAACAAGTCTCGAATAGGAAACAAAATCTTCAAAACCCTCAAGGTATCCTTAACAATGTTCTAAATAGGACGAAGCACAAATAATGCTTCGAATGAGGAACAGAGTTTCAAAATAAATCTTGAGTAGGAATTAAATCTTAATTAACACGAAGTTTGATAAAAGAACAAAATTTACAAATAGGAGCCATCGCTAGGAAACAAGATCATGAATGAATGTGCAAACGGTATCGAATAATGGATTTCAAACAAATATCGAAATGTGGGTCTGAAACAGTTGTCGAATATGAAACAATATCTTGAAATAAGTTTCGAACATCAATCAAGGTTCCAAAATAGAAACAAGAAGTTTCAAGAAATGATCAATGTGTTAGGAGGAATTTAAGGAAAGACTGGATGATTAATCAAGATACATAGTTTTCCCAACCATGCAAAAGAAATCTTCTGTCTTCAGTCTATCTTCAGTGTATCTCCGGGACTGGAATCACTTCAACTTCTTCAATTGTCCTGACATAGGTTGATCCCTGCGGTAATGCTTCATGTGATTGTTGAATCTGGAAAGGTGGGTCCACTTGCTGTAGTCCTGGTGCTTCTCGCGTTCGTCCTTGGGCAGTGTGATCAACGATCTCTGGACAATCCTTGACTTGGTGGGCAGGCAATCGGCAGTACAAGCATAGCTTTCGTCTTTTGCGGCACTCTTCGAAGTGGTGTCCTGGCGACGACAGAATTTGCAAGTGGTCGTCATCTGAATCTGAATCTCCTGCTGGGCTGAAGAAGCATGGTCTGAGTGTGGCGACACTTTGCGGTTTCAGGATAGTTGCTGTCTTCGTCATAAGTCTTCATGTCTCTTCTGAGCTTTAGTTTCCGTCTTGTTCCATTGTCTACGCTATATTCTTGATCTCCTGACTGGTGACTCTAATCTTCAGAGAAGTTGGATCCTCGGGAACTTGGGTGGTCTTCAGTGGCGGCTCCAGGTTCTCGATCTACTTCTCGGTGCAAAATATGCGCTCGGTGTCGAAGAAGTTCAAAATCTGAGAGTCTGGGAGTCCTCTCTAGCTCGGGAATTGTATTTGCAATGTCTGAATTGGAAAAGGACGGCCTGCTGGTGTCAAGGAACTCTTGAAACGTCTCCGTCAACTGCGTACTACCCATGGGAATAGTAGTGGCGATAGAAGGTAGTGAAAGCTCGAAAGTGTCGCATGCTTTTGAACTATCTGTAAAACAGAAAACTGTTAAAATAACCTAGACCTAAATACAACAAGTGTTTATAGAATATCAAAATACCTGATACACCTGATATACCTGATATACCCTTATTTCCCGATTTTCCTATGCTGTGATCAAGTTTCCCTAGTGTAATCAAGTCCCCCAATAGTACGCTAAGACCTAGGTACCATTAGGATAGACCTGCATGGGCCACCACTAAAAATATGTCACGACCCGCTCCCGAATAATCGAACACGAGTCGGACACGCCCAGTCTTCGTCGTTAGACACGACGAAGTAAGCTGTACCAAGCTAGGGAAAACTAACCAGATAAACATGAAGTATAGAATCACAGCATCTAAAAAACGTATCCCAGAATGATCACCATAATCCATAAATCTAGATATCTTAATGTACCAGAATCAACAGAAATGAAAAGTGCTATGAACTCTAAAGTCAATATCTCAAAGTAAAGCTAAGTAATCTAAACCTGAAGCCTCAAGCTAAGCCTCATCCTGCTCAGCTAAAATCCTGGGCTCTGGCCCATAGAGTAGAACAATGTCCTGCAACATACCTGCAACATATCCTATTCAGGAGCGGAGCAAAGTACAATTCTAGGTAATGAACAATAACATCATGATATGGAAAGTAAATGCTGAAAGAACAAGAAGAACAAGATATGTAAAAAAAAGGAAGAACATGAACTACTGCTATAAAGATACATGAAAGATCACGACTATATAAAGATGCAGAAAAGATCACGACTATAGCTAAAATCAAGATCAGGATCATAGGAACTAATGTAAGAACAAAATCCTGAACATGTGTATTAAGAATTTGAAATACTTCTATGATATGTGACCGGCTTGGGTAAGACCATGAAAGAGCATGAAAGATCCTGAAAGATCATATATGGTACGACTTAGGACCCGCATGCACTGTGCGAGGCCTAAGCTAAAGATCATGAATAAGTATCCGGGTTTGGTCACATATCTAGAGTATTTCCCCACCCCAAGATACAAGTAAGATCATGAAAGAACAAGCCAGAAAAGATCATGAACGTGTCGCAGTGTGTCAGCAATAAAGAACAAGAAAATGAACTGATCAAAACCATAGAATGTACTTGCCTTTGCTCCGGAAAGATCGGGAATAGGAAGATAGTAGTCTCTATGTCCACCTGAATTTGATAATGCGTACAAGTTGGTTAAGTTCTAATACTACACCAGCTATTCAGGTTTTCATAAACCAATTGATCATCTAATTATAAAAAGAGTAGTTATCATATTATCTTGAAATTAGTTTAAGTACAATTATACTTGGGAAAACACTTTAGAGTACTCTATATATCAATATACTTGAATATTTACAAAAATACATTATTACTTCATTAAGAATAATATAAAGCTAACTTCATCCAAACTCAGGAAATAGACTCATTATTATATCCCTATACACAACCCTACCAAATAACACTGCAACATCATTGAGTAATCCGAACACTCCAGCAACCCATAGGTCTTTAACACCATTTACTTATTGGACCAAAATGTAAGTAGCTAACTCTCTTCCTACAGGCTGTCATATAGGCTCAAAATAATTTCAGTGTTCTTGAATAAATATTAGGAAGAACCCAAATAGTCCAACCCCTTACTCATTTAACATTCAATTGATAGTCTAAAACCTCCTGCACAAAATTGAACTTATACACTACCATCTAAGCACAAATTGGTCTATAGCTACTCAACAGCAAAAATGAAGGTTCTAGTAATGCCTGAACATGCCAATAGAAATTAGCCACTTTTTCTCAAATATAAAGGTCAAGTGACTCGGAGAATTGCAAGAGGAACGTAGAAACAAAATGCCATATGAATGTCAGAACCAAGAAGAACACATACGAAGTTAACAGATCCAACAAATCAAATATAGCCTGTATTATTGGACGAATCTCAAAATACTAACATCTGAACTGCCATACTCATTTCCAACAATTTTCAAGGCAAGTCACTGGACCATAACCCCTTGTTTAATCAAACAGTTATAAATTTTTAAACGCAGGAATTCAGAACACAACAAAATCTGAGAAATACCAAATTATACAATAATTCAGAATAATATCAATTGCTAAAATCTGTATTTGCAGTAATCAACCCGACACACTATTCAACAGCGACAAGTTGCAGAAATTAAGCTTGGCACCCGGACACGGCAATGGTTCACTATAAGAAGTCCCTGCATCAATTTCGGCAACGCAAAACTGCAAAGGTACAATGGTACTGGTCTCACACGTGGACACGACTACACCCTGGACACCAACTTGGACACGATCACTGGTCTACAAATGCACGGACATAGCTCTGCTATTCCTAACACCAATCCACATGACGCCACACGAACACAAATCGGACACCAATGTTCATCAGCTAGGAGCAACTCGAACACACGTTCGCCACACATGAAGTGACATAACAACTGCGAATTAAAACTAACACCCAAGCATAACCGAGTAAATAAGGAATTTAAAACGTTACCTGGAGAATTTTCCACAGAAGTTCAAGAACACAAATCCCCTGATCTGAACTCGTCTCCCTTGAGATGGTTCAACAGCGAATTAAATCCCAAAAATATAATCTCTATGAGTACGAAGGATCAGAAATGGCGCTGCAAAGAACCCCAAATGAACGATCAACTCCAGATCTGTTCTGGCAATTCAGGTCCAAAAACACATAGATCGAAATCAAATTGAATTGATGAACGGATCGATTCGGAATTAATTTAAATGGATGAACAAACGATCTGAACTCACCTCTACGAGTATGAAGAATCGGAGAAACTGGGAACGCCGTAGTCGTCGTCGGGAACAGAAAGACGAGGTGCTGCTGGAAAATCGGTTGTGCCGCTCGGTCTGGATCGCGTGGCGTCGAGAGCGCTGATGTCGGAGGAGAATCTCACCGCTGGGGAAGAGCCTCCACGGTGGCCTCTTGTCGCCGTCGCAGGAAGACTCGACGCCGAAAACCCCTAGTCGTCGATGGAAATCATCCGCTGTCGTCGTTGGACGGAGATGCGTCGGAGAACGCCGCGCACAGCCGGCTCGCCGAGATCTCGCCGTCAGGTTCGTGGTCGTTACCGATCCTGTCGTCGCCGTCGGGTTGCCTGTGGCCTCTACTCGTAGACGCTGCTGAAGAGAACTCGGCTAGGCGTCTCCGCCCTAGGCCGGAGCTCCGTCGCCGAGCGCCACGGCTAGATCTAAAAAATTAGGGTTAGGGTTCGGGAGTGTATTTGGGGAAGAGACCGAGAGAGAAAAGTGTTTTTTTATAATCGAATGATTCTCTCTCTTCTCCTAACTTCAGTTAAGAAAGGATGTGCAGTTTGCACAAAACACCCCACGCTCAGAAGTTTTTTCCATAAGTCCCTCCTGCACAATCATCTTCCAATTTCACCCTCTTCCTTTTCATCAATTGCTAAGAAGTCAAATTTTTAGTTAGAAATTTGTTAGAAGATTTTAAAAAAAAAATGGGGACCACACTAAATTAGTTGTAACAAACTTTTAAAAATTAGAAAATATTCCTGCTCCAAATTCTTTCTTCCAAAATATTCATAAAAGCATATATTTATAGGAAAAAGAAAATGAAATATTATTATTAAAATTTTAAATTCCATAAAAATGGAAAAAGTGGAGTTACACTACGTGGCTTTCATGCCATTCTTCTCGAAGAACGTATGTACATACATCCTATTCTTACTGAAATAATGGGACACATGTCAACATATGCAGAGGATGGCTTCGATCGTGGGTGGCAGTTGTTAGCGTAAAGATGGAAATTTTGCTGAGTTTTTACGCACAAGAGCCCAAGTCTATAAATAGACTTATTTTTTCTCATAACAGACACACAGAGACAGGAGAGAATACAGAGATCAGAACTTAGAGATTTTGATTCTCCAGAGCATTCTTCTTCAACCTTTCTTTCAGAACAGAGTGAAGCAAAGCAGGAAAGCATTCGGCCTCGCCATCAGTGCCCAAGTGCGTCGATACCTTTCTAGTGACTTAGTTCTTCCAGTTGTTCTACTTCAAGCAGTGATCTTCATCATCATCATATGGTCCAAGGAACAAAGTGATCATTTACGAATCAGACTTCCATAGCAATACTTTCCCAGAATCAAATTTGTACTACTTGTACTTTTTTTTCGTTTTATTTTTCAAAAGCCAATTTCTCCAAGGTATTTTGTTAAGTGAAACAAACCAAAACGTGGCGAGATTACTAACAAAGAGGCTTCGAGCTCCAGGCTTGATTTTGAGCGAGCATGCAACCTTTTAGAGTGCTTTGGATTGACTCCTGCAGTCTTTAGTCGTATCGATGGTGGTCCTCCAACTACGTACGAAGGGCCAGGAGATGTCGAAGCATTTCTTAATCTGATGCGCCGCTCTGGGATTCGCAATATGCATGAACTAGGTACTTCTCTTCGTCAGCCTGACGAGGGAGAGAAAAAATAATATTTTTATGTATTGTGAATCTTTTACCTGTAGGGGGCCACTCCCCCCTTTTTATAAATAAAGTCTGATGTTAATCTCATCTGTTGGTATATAGAACTGTTCAGTACTTATTTTGACTGCTTCTATGGTTGTTAATTCCCAAGAAACAAACCAACACGTGGCATCTGTCTTGTGGTTACGAGAGCCTTTAAATAGGATCTTCTTCCGAAATAGACTCATACCAATCAGTTTCTTCAGTCTTTATAAATAGCCGAGAATGTTTCATGTATTTTCATTCTTATTCCTTTGAAGATAACTTTCTGCAATGTCGTTCTCCAACAAGTAACAATGGCGAAGCTTTCCAACGGTGTTCCTTTGTACGCCCAGTCATTAGACGTAGATTCAGCCATCATTAGAGTCAAACCATTTGACTTAAGTGGTAAGTCCGATCGTAAGCAAATATCTGTCTTCGAATTTTCTGTTGGAAACAGGTATTCACGAGCGTGAATTCTTGACGAGCGTAAAAAAATCCTTGCTGAAGCACTGGCGTAAAAGCCTTATTGAATCACTAGCGTAAAAGCCTTGCTGAAGCACTGGCGTAAAAGCTTTGCTGAAGCACTGGCGTAAAAGCCTTGCTGAAGCACTGGCGTAAAAGCCTTGCTGAAGCACTGGCGTAAAAGCCTTGCTGAATCACTGGCGTAAAAGCCTTGCTGAATCACTGGCGTAAAAGCCTTGTCATCTGTTTTTAGTTAGCGTTTAATACGCATCTGATAATACTTCTGTTTAAAACACTTCTTCTTTGTTATTTTCTGCAGAAGTTTGGCTGAACAGCTTTTCCAGAACCGGCATTGGTGACTTTGACGTTGTGAAGAGTGTTCTTCTGACATCAATATCAGGGAGCTCATGCGCTTTTGATGCGCAAATCAGACAACTCAGAACTCTTCGTGGGATAGAAGGGTCTTCTTCCGTTTGTAGGAAGAGCCTTTATACATAGAGAGTTGGATGGTGGAGTCAACTCTACCCCGAGAAATCGGGTAGTAGAGTTCCTTTCGCGGCAGAACTAGGATTCGTATCCCAATGCTGGATGCATTCCTATCTCCTCTGGAAGGCCGCCTCTAATCCACCAGTTGTATTGGCAGCAACACGCCTTCGGGCTGCCATACCCTGGGGTTCTCCTCTCGTCTGAGAGAGAAGACCAGAGTTTGATTCCTACTGTTCTGGTCGCCACCGAAGCTCAGACAGCAAGGAATTGACACCAACAATGAATCCGACAAAGGAGATCCAGAGAAGAAATAGATCTCCATTAGGTTATCGTTGTGTGTATAGAATGAAAATCCAAGATGTAATAGATTTCCATTATGACTTGTAAGATAGTCTAAGAAGTGTAATAGACTTTTATGATATGAGAATGGAAATGATAATTCTTCTATGCTCAATGATTTGTATCTATCTAGATGAAATATGGACATGATAGATAATAAAATCTTGTCTTCTATTTTTAGAGTATACAATGCTATCAGAGGTAATATGGACATGATAGTATGTAAGAACTCAAAAGAAAATTAGATTAATATCTATGCAGAGGTCAAAATGGAAATAATAGATAAGAAAAGAAGGTGGATTTAGTATTTATCCAGAAGTTCTAAAAACATGATAAATAATGAATCCCACTTTTTTTAATCAATTGATAAAATAGAAGATTTAAAATCCCTCTCCCAGGAGACAAAAAATCAGCTTAACCAAACCTTGGTAGCTGGGGAATAAGAAGACAGATGTCATGAGCATATAAGTCCATCTTAACGTATGAATGAATCATAATTTTTGGGAAAAGAAAACATTGATTCGATTCCATAATTAAATGAATGAACCCGATAGAACGAATGGATAGGTCTTTTCGGGAATGAAAAGTTGTTCTTAATTTTAAAAGACCGGTTCATCAACAGTCCTCTTCTATAAATAGGCGAGAACTCTCTGTAATCATTTCATTCTTATTTCTATTCCTCAATTAAAAATGTCTTCTGGAAATGTACAGCAAAAGAATGAAGCCTCCAGGAAAATTGAGGACGTCACTGAGATGTGTCCCATTGAGCCAACAGTAGCAGGCCCGACTCAAGTAGGCAACAGCTCTTCTACGCCCAGGCTACCACAAGATATCCTTGCGTTCTTAGTAGAGCCAGGAAAAACTCCTGAAGAAGAAGCGCTGAGGATGGCCGCCTGCAAGTTTTTTATGAACTTAGGCAACAATGCCTTGTTGACATTAACTGACTATGTATTCAATAAGGGAGGCAGTGGTCCTCGTCCTTGACCTTTTGTTTTGAACAAAAATAGTAATAAAAGAGACTTTATTTCCATTCTGTCTTCCCCTTTTTATACATAGTATTTCTTAAGAAATTTGCCATTGATTGGCATCATGAGTAGATCTCTATTGGGCTTTGATAACCGATAGGCGCCATTGGAAAATACGGACTCAATTACATAAGGGCCTTCCCATTTTACTTGGAATTTCCCTTTGCTTTTATGAGTCATCACCATCGATCTCCGAACGGCTAATACAAGTTCGCCAACTTTGAATACCCTCTCTTTAACTTTACGATTGAAAGTTCGAGATATGCGGGCTTGATATAGTTCAATGTGTTGTTGTACTTGAAGACGCTTCTCATTCAATCCTTCAAGTTCTTGGAATCTTAAGCGATCATTATTCTCTGTAGTTAGCTCATTAGCAATGGCTACTCGAAAAGATGGGATCTGGATTTCCAATGGAAGGACAGCTTCACATCCATAAACCAATAAGAATGGTGTAAAACCAGTAGGAGTCCGGACTGTTGTTCGATAAGCCCATAAACACTCTCCAAGTTTCTCATTCTAATCATGTTTATTAGAAGAGACAAATTTTTTAAGAAGTTTTGTCACGCCCCAGAACCAGAATACTGGAGAGCGGGGGCCGACACAGCCAGCTACGTATATTGAAATAGAATACATCTCAACTATACGGTCACGGCTGTCTAGATATGAGGGTTTACTACAAGCCAGCAGTCTCTTAAGGTCAAGCCTATTGTCTCAATCTCAAGCAATTAACAGAGTTACAAGATATTTGAGCATCAAATATATATATATAAGGCGTCCCAAATATTACATATTGGATGATCATGAAGCTAGTCGCACAAAATGATAGGACTAGCAAGAGTTCAGTCATACATGATCAACCCTAGGATTTGTTAATCATGTTTACAGCCCGTAGGCAGACCGTAAGTAAATGTGCATCGAGCTAACAGGTGCTCGTCGGCTAAACGCCTCAAAAGAATAAATTTACATATAAGTGGGTGAATCAAAAAGGGAAAACCCACTCGTAGCCCGGGTTCCGTCTAGTGTTCACCATTGGGCTGGAAGCTTGGTAGATCCTCGGGAGCTGCTCCGAAATCTGGCCACACAAAACCAGCTGGGTCAAACCCCAGAAAGAGCAAGTGCCACAAAGGAGGCCACAAATAAGAACAAAAGCCAGCATATCAGAACATAAAGAATAAAAGAAAAGTACAAGTAGTAAAAGTACACAGGGCGATAAAAGACTAGGGACGTGGAACCATTCCGGGAGCCAGGTTACAATCCTTAAACCAAACAAGGACCGGGATTGTACCCCTTCGCCTGAATAGCTCACTGTCTCTACCCATTTATCGTTAGATATAAGTAAAACAATCATGATCAAGGGTTCCAGGTACAGGGGCTAGACAAGACTTAGACAGGGCTGGACACCATTCATTCACAATCGGCCAAGCAAGTACTACGGCTTACTACTTTAACTAACTAGGGTTATCACAAGCCTAATTACTAACAAGATGCAAGTGAGAATTCCAGTCCCAAGCCCTGCAGACCATCCAGTTATCCTTCCGCGGGTTGAGAGTTATAGGTGGGTACATTGCCCGGGAGACAAATGTACCCTTAGGTGACTTAGAGGGTGCAACACATGACAGTGTGCTGGAAATGTGCTCTACTCGTCGGCAAGCTACAAGTCCATTAAAGCGCCCAGATAACGAGATTGCCTGTGACTGGGAATTCTCCATGTTCTAGTTTGATCTAATCATTAGCCTAATCCAATTTAGCGCGAGTCCCTGGCCGTGGTACCCAGGAAGTCACGTCCTAGACATGATGCAAGACAAGACAAGTGGATTGTACAAGCAAGCAAGCAGAAACACCCACGGTGTCAAGACAAGTCAAGCTAAGTTATCATGTCATGTCAAGTCAGGAGTACGCCACGACGGGCCACTATCATGTCGTATTGGTCATGTCAGGAGTGCACCACTACGGGTCACTGTCGTGTTATGCAAGTTCCTTACCATACCAGGCCATGTACAATAGTCATTCCAAGTATATAAGTAAAAATCAAGTTCATGAAAAAGGCATAAGGATATAAAATGGGCGTAAAATACCTAATAAAATATCAATATACAATGCTATAGAAGAGCCAAGCTCAAGGAATTAAAATCAAATTTCCAAGAGCCAATAGATTGCACAAGGGGTCAGGGGGTTGGATTATGCAGGGTGTCAGTTGTACAAGGTGCCAAGTACGCAGACATAAATTGTGCAGGAAATGGATTGCGCAGGAATGGATTGCGCAGGAATGGTTTGTGCAGGAATGGTTTGTGCAGGAATGGATTGTGCAGGAATGGATTGTGCAGGAACGGATTGTGCAGGAATGGATTGTGCAGGAACGGATTGCGCAGGAATGGTTTGTGCAGGAATGGATTGTGCAGGAACGGATTGCGCAGGAATGGTTTGTGCAGGAATGGATTGTGCAGGAACGGATTGCGCAGGAATGGTTTGTGCAGGAATGGATTGCGCAGGAATGGTTTGTGCAGGAATGCTGCGCAATCCAGTGCTGCGCTAAAGAGCGCAGACTGTAGATCTTCTTCTCCAGGCCGAGAAGAACACCAAGAACACTAAAAATTCAATCTTTCATATCTTTTTCAAATCAAAGCCAAATCTAGATTTTCAAAGTTCTAACTTGAGTAAAATTGAATTCTCTTCCACATGGAAGCATCAAAACAAGCTAAAATCAAAGTTTAATAGATCAAAACCAAGGAATTCCGAAAATAACTAAAACTTAGATCTAGAACAATGGAGACTCCAAATCACAAAATTCCAAGTTCTAATGTTGTTCTCCATGTCCTAATCTAGCTAATGAACAAATAAAAGGTGGTGCTTATTTGATGGCAAGGTGCACTTGCCTAATGGGTTGGGGAGTTGTGTGGAAGAAGGAAGAAGAAGAAGTTGTAAGAAATAAATGAGAGAATAAAGAGGAGAGAGAAAGTAGGTGGAGTTATAATGAGGGTGGTTGTGTTGTCATGAGGGTAGAGTGTAGGTTAAGGTGTTCCACTTATGATGAACCAAACCAAACTAAACCAAACCAATTAAAACCAAGCCGAACCAAAACCCGAAATACGAGAAAACCCAAAATTCTGCAAGTCGAGAAAATTAAAAATACAAGCCAAAATCCAACTACGAGTATAAATACGAAATACGGAAAATGAGGGTGACAACTCTACCCACCTTCAAAGAATTCCGTCCTCGGAATTTAATCAAGGAGCTAGAGATTGCCACGACAAGCTATACTAAGCACAGACAAGCTACACTAAGCAGTTCAATCATACAATCATACAATGCAAGCAAGGAAGGGAAAGCGTAAGGCATAAGAAAGACATTATACCTCACGAGTCAAACAGGTAGGGATATCGCGATCGGATGTCGTCCTCACGCTCCCACGTTGACTCACCTAGAGAGTGATGACCCCAAGCAACACGGACTAAGTTAATAGTCTTGTTCTTGAGCGTCTTTTCTCTCCGGTCCAATATAGACACGGGCCTCTCCTCATACGAAAGGTTGGTACCAACAACCAATTCCGAATGATCTAGGATATGGCTCGGGTCCGGAATATACCGTCGTAATTGGGATACATGGAATACATCATGCACCTCACTTAGCGACGGCGGAAGAGCGAGACGATAGGACACATCGCCTACTCGCTCCAGAATATCGAACGGCCCTATATACCTAGGACTAAGCTTTCCCCGCACACCAAAATGAATGACGCCGCGGGTAGGCGAGATCCTAAGGAATACATGGTCGCCGACGGCAAACTCTAAGGGGCGCCGATGAGCATCGGCCCAATGGCGCTGGCGATCCTGAGCAACTCGGAGGTGATCTCTGACCTTCCTGACCACTTCAACCGTCTGAGAAATCAGTTCTGGACCGAGCATCTGCCTTTCTCCGACATCGTCCCATGCTAACGGGGATCTGCACTTCCTACCATACAGAGCCTCGAAGGGTGCCATCTGGATACTGGCCTGGAAACTATTGTTGTACGAGAATTCTACCAGGTGCAGGTGATCCTCCCACGAACCACCGAAGTCAAGGGTACACGACCGCAACATATCTTCGAGAGTTTGTATAGTACGCTCTGACTGCCCATCTGTCTGCGGGTGATATGCTGAGCTGAACTTGAGACGAGTCCCCAAACTTTGATGAAGACTGCGCCAGAAGTGCGATGTGAATCTTGTATCCCTGTCTGATACTATGCTGACTGGTACTCCGTGAAGTCTGACAATCTGCCTGAGATACATCTCTGCTAGCTGTGCCGTTGACTGTCCAACTCTAAATGGAAGAAAGTGTGCTACCTTGGTAAGCCTGTCCACAATGACCCAAATAGCATCTCTGCCTGCCGGAGACCTGGGTAATCCAGTCACGAAATCCATGGTAATGTGTTCCCATTTCCATTCTGGGATCGGTAAAGGTTGAAGAAGTCCAGCTGGCCTCTGATGTTCAGCCTTGACTTGTTGGCAAACCAAACATCGAGAGACATACCGGGCTATCTCCCTCTTCATACCATTCCACCAAAAGTGCTGACGAATATCTCGGTACATCTTTGTGCCGCCTGGGTGAATGGAGTACTGCGAACTGTGAGCCTCTGCCATGACTTCCTGTCTGATATCTCCACTGGGTACACAAAGACGCGTGCCATGTCGAAGTGTACCATCCTTATGAATACATAACTCTGGCCTTCTCCCTGCCTCGCACTCTACTCTGAGCCGCTGAATCTTGGAATCTGTTAACTGTGCTGTCCGGATCCTCTCAACTATGGTGGACTGAATCTGTAGGCTGGCCATCAAGGCCACATTGGAAGGAAGAATCACTTCAATTCCCATCTTCTGAAGATCCGACAATAGCTCTGGTTGCGCCGTCAAGAAATAAACTCCGGCTCTCCTGCTCAACGCATCTGCTACAACATTGGCCTTCCCTGGATGATACTGCAAGTCCACATCATAGTCCACAAGTAGCTCGAGCCATCTTCTCTGCCGCATATTAAGATCTTTCTGGGTGAAAACATACTTCAGGCTCTTATGATCAGTGAATATCTCCACTCTGTCCCCGTACAAGTAGTGCCTCCACAACTTAAGTGCAAACACTACCGCTGCTAGCTCCAAGTCGTGGGTCGGGTAATTCTTCTCATGATCACGGAGTTGACATGACGCATAAGCAATTACCTTCCCATGCTGCATCAAAACACATCCCAATCCTCTGCCTGAAGCGTCGCAATAAACTGTGAATCCTCCGGTCCCATCTGGAAGTGTGAGAATGGGAGCCGTTATCAAACCTCGCTTCAACTTCTCAAATGATTCCTGACATTCTGCTGTCCAAACGAACGGCACATCCTTGCGGGTCAACTGGGTCATCGGTGCTGAAATCCTTGCAAAATCTGAGACGAACCGTCGGTAGTAGCCGGCCAATCCAAGAAAGCTGCGAACTTCTGCCACTGAGCTGGGTACTGGCCATGCCTCGATAGCCACAATCTTCTGGGGATCCACTTCCACTCCTCCTCTGGTAATGATGTGACCCAAGTAAGAAATGCGATCGAGCCAGAACTCGCATTTACTAAACTTGGCGTACAACTGGTGCTCTCTGAGAATCTGGAGGACAACTCTGAGATGCTGCTCGTGCTCTGCTTCATTCTTGCTGTAGACCAGGATGTCATCAAGGAACACTATCACAAACTGGTCCAAGTAAGGCATGAAAATACGGTTCATGAGGTCCATGAACACTGCCGGCGCATTGGTCGCTCCAAAGGGCATAACTAGAAACTCCCAATGCCCGTACCTAGATCTGAACGCCGTCTTCGGGATGTCCTGCTCTCTGACTCTGATCTGGTGGTATCCTGACCGTAAGTCTATCTTCGAGAAAACTGAAGCCCCCTTGAGTTGATCAAACAAGTCATCTATCCTTGGAAGAGGGTATCTGTTCTTGATTGTCACTGAGTTCAAGGTACGATAATCAACACATAGCCTGGACGTACCATCCTTCTTTTTCACAAGAAGCATCGGGGCTCCCCAAGGCGATCCACTTGCACGAATGAATCCCTTGGTCCTGAGTTCTTCAATCATCTTATACAAAATCTCTAACTCTGAAGGCGCCATTCTGTAGACTCGCTCTGATACTGGTGCTGTCCCGGGAATCAAGTCAATGGTGAACTCGATCTCCCGCTCTGGTGGCATCCCTGGAAGTTCCTCTGGAAAGACATCTGGAAACTCTTCAACTATCCGGGGCAACTGCACTGCTGCTACTGCCATCCGCAATACTGGAGGAGATGGCTCTACTGTGCCTCTGGAAAATGAAAACTCTGGCTCTCCGGGAATACTAAAGACAACTCTGCCAACATGGCAGTCTATCCTAGTATAATGGTTCCTCAACCAATCCATGCCTAGGACTACATCATAGTCTGCCATAGGGAACTCTATGAGCCTAGCGGGGAACTCTACCGCTAACTACGATCCGACACGAGGAAAATACTCGATCTACTCCCACAAGACCATTACCAGTAAGTATATTGAGCCTCACTGATAATGACTCGGGCTCCAATCCTATCCGTGTCGCGAATCGTGCAGACATGAATGAATGCGATGCACCAGAATCAAATAATACAGATGCTGGAAAAGTGTTGACGAGAATAGTATCTGCCACTACCTCACCTGGTGCAACTTTCTTCCATGGTCATCATCATAGCCTGACCTCTAGCTGCGGGTCCCCTCTGCTGGAAACCCCTCTGTCGGCTCTGTGCTGGAGCCTGGATGAACTGCTGCTGGTTCTGCTGCTGAAAGGCCTGGGCCTGGGGCGCCAATGGCCTCGGGTACTGCTGTTGCTGCTGTTGGACTGGAACTGGGACTGGTCCTCTCACCGAAGAACTAGAAATGTTAGATGACGTCGAGCCACCCCTATTCGGGCAGGTCCCTATCTTGTGATCTGCTCCTCCACAAGCCAGGCACAACCCCTGTGCCCTACGACACTCTGCCACTACATGGCCGGCTTCCCGCAATGAGAACATCCCACCGCGGAAGACTGCTTCTGCTTCTGCTGCTGCGGGTACGTCGGGGTCGAATGCTGAACCGACGTCACTGAGGCCGCCCGCCTCGGAGTTCCAATGGTTATACCCCTAGCTGCCGGGGCTGGAGCTGAAGATTGGTGCATCTGGTTGTGGGACCGCTTCCTGCCTCCGGTCCTATCCACAATTCTCCGGGAGGTATACTCATGCCTCCTTGCTGCCTTCAACACTGCATCGAACGTCTGGTGCTCGAACTGCTCCACAGCCAATAATATCTCTAAGTGCAGCCCTTGCTGGAACCGCTGAGCCCTATCGAACTCGGTTGCCACCAAGGTGGGGGCGAACCTACTCAGCCTGGAAAACTCGGTCGCATAGCCATCGATCCTGCCTCCTTGCTTCAAGTTGGTGAATCTGGTCTGCAGGTCGTACCGTGCCACCGCATCGAAGTACTTTGTCTGGAACCTCTCTCTGAACGTCGCCCAAGTGACTGGTGTTGCTAATCCCATGGCCTGAGCTGCCCACCAATCACGAGCCAAGTCTAACAACTGTAGGCGTACCACCGCCACCTTCTCATTCTCAGGCGTCCTAGCTGCTTCTAGAACCACCTCGGTATCCTGAAGCCAAGCGTCCGCGGCAATCGCATCTTCACTGCCGTCAAAGAAGGGAGGGTTCAAGCGCTTGAAACTGTTGGCCGCCTGATTCCTTGGGGACCTCCTCGGTTTAGTGCATCATGAACTTCCTGGTGCAAGGCGTCGCCTCGACGATCTTGGGATGCAAGCAGTTCTCTTATAAGCCCTACCAAAGGCCCCTCATCCTGTCTAGCTGGTTGAACGGGCGGAGCTGCCTGAACTGGAGGTTCCGGGCCTCCGGAAGGCATAACTCGAGAGGCTACTCCAGAGTGCTGAGCTTGATCTTCCTGGCGCTGGAGTGCTTGTCGAGCTTCCTCTGGCTGGTTGGCAGGTCCGGGAGTAATGTCGCTGAAGAAGACGACATAGGAAACAATAAGGAAAGGACCAGGACAGATCAATGATACAAGCATGTGATCAAGTCAAGAATATCAGGGATTTGAAGATACGAGCAGAGATCAAGGGCGAATATTGATTGAGACATCTATTGGGTAAACCCTCACATTTCTTGATTGACAAGACCTGCATGGGCCACCACTTAAACCGTGTCACGCCCCAGAACCAGAATACTGGAGAGCGGGGGCCGACACAGCCAGCTACGTATATTGAAATAGAATACATCTCAACTATACGGTCACGGCTGTCTAGATATGAGGGTTTACTACAAGCCAGCAGTCTCTTAAGGTCAAGCCTATTGTCTCAATCTCAAGCAATTAACAGAGTTACAAGATATTTGAGCATCAAATATATATATAAGGCGTCCCAAATATTACATATTGGATGATCATGAAGCTAGTCGCACAAAATGATAGGACTAGCAAGAGTTCAGTCATACATGATCAACCCTAGGATTTGTTAATCATGTTTACAGCCCGTAGGCAGACGTAAGTAAATGTGCATCGAGCTAACAGGTGCTCGTCGGCTAAACGCCTCAAAAGAATAAATTTACATATAAGTGGGTGAATCAAAAAGGGAAAACCCACTCGTAGCCCGGGTTCCGTCTAGTGTTCACCATTGGGCTGGAAGCTTGGTAGATCCTCGGGAGCTGCTCCGAAATCTGGCACACAAAACCAGCTGGGTCAAACCCCAGAAAGAGCAAGTGCCACAAAGGAGGCCACAAATAAGAACAAAGCCAGCATATCAGAACATAAAGAATAAAAGAAAAGTACAAGTAGTAAAAGTACACAGGGCGATAAAAGACTAGGGACGTGGAACCATTCCGGGAGCCAGGTTACAATCCTTAAACCAAAAAGGACCGGGATTGTACCCCTTCGCCTGAATAGCTCACTGTCTCTACCCATTTATCGTTAGATATAAGTAAAACAATCATGATCAAGGGTTCCAGGTACAGGGGCTAGACAAGACTTAGACAGGGCTGGACACCATTCATTCACAATCGGCCAAGCAAGTACTACGGCTTACTACTTTAACTAACTAGGGTTATCACAAGCCTAATTACTAACAAGATGCAAGTGAGAATTCCAGTCCCAAGCCCTGCAGACCATCCAGTTATCCTTCCGCAGGTTGAGAGTTATAGGTGGGTACATTGCCCGGGAGACAAATGTACCCTTAGGTGACTTAGAGGGTGCAACACATGACAGTGTGCTGGAAATGTGCTCTACTCGTCGGCAAGCTACAAGTCCATTAAAGCGCCCAGATAACGAGATTGCCTGTGACTGGGAATTCTCCATGTTTTTTTATCTAATCATTAGCCTAATCCAATTTAGCGCGAGTCCCTGGCCGTGGTACCCAGGAAGTCACGTCCTAGACATGATGCAAGACAAGACAAGTGGATTGTACAAGCAAGCAAGCAGAAACACCCACGATGTCAAGACAAGTCAAGCTAAGTTATCATGTCATATCAAGTCAGGAGTACGCCACGACGGGCATATGTGTATTGGTCATGTCAGGAGTGCACCACTACGGGTCACTGTCATGTTATGCAAGTTCCTTACCATACCAGGCCATGTACAATAGTCATTCCAAGTTATAAGTAAAAATCAAGTTCATGAAAAAGGCATAAGGATATAAAATGGGCGTAAAATACCTAATAAAATATCAATATACAATGCTATAGAAGAGCCAAGCTCAAGGAATTAAAATCAAATTTCCAAGAGCCAATAGATTGCACAAGGGGTCAGGGGGGGATTTGCAGGGTGTCAGTTGTACAAGGTGCCAAGTGCGCAGACATAAATTGCGCAGGAAATGGATTGCGCAGGAATGGATTGCGCAGGAATGGTTTGTGCAGGAATGGTTGTGCAGGAATGGATTGTGCAGGAATGGATTGTGCAGGAACGGATTGCAGGAATGGATTGTGCAGGAACGGATTGCGCAGGAATGGTTTGTGCAGGAATGGATTGTGCAGGAACGGATTGCGCAGGAATGGTTTGTGCAGGAATGGATTGTGCAGGAACGGATTGCGCAGGAATGGTTTGTGCAGGAATGGATTGTGCAGGAACGGATTGCGCAGGAATGGTTTGTGCAGGAATGGATTGCGCAGAGGAATGGTTTGTGCAGGAATGCTGCGCAATCCAGTGCTGCGCTAAAGAGCGCAGACTGTAGATCTTCTTCTCCAGGCCGAGAAGAACACCAAGAACACTAAAAATTCATCTTTCATATCTTTTCAAATCAAAGCCAAATCTAGATTTTCAAAGTTCTAACTTGAGTAAAATTGAATTCTCTTCCACATGGAAGCATCAAAACAAGCTAAAATCAAAGTTTAATAGATCAAAACCAAGGAATTCCGAAATAACTAAAACTTAGATCTAGAACAATGGAGACCCAAATCACAAAATTCCAAGTTCTAATGTTGTTCTCCATGTCCTAATCTAGCTAATGAACAAATAAAAGGTGGTGCTTATTTGATGGCAAGGTGCACTTGCCTAATGGGTTGGGGAGTTGTGTGGAAAGAAGAAGAAGAAGTTGTAAGAAATAAATGAGAGAATAAAGAGGAGAGAGAAAGTAGGTGGAGTTATAATGAGGGTGGTTGTGTTGTCATGAGGGTAGAGTGTAGGTTAAGGTGTTCCACTTATGATGAACCAAACCAAACTAAACCAAACCAATTAAAACCAAGCCGAACCAAAACCCGAAATACGAGAAACCCAAAATTCTGCAAGTCGAGAAAATTAAAAATACAAGCCAAAATCCAACTACGAGTATAAATACGAAATACGGGAAATGAGGGTGACAAGTTTAATGATCGTCTTATTGAAAGATTCGGCTAAACCATTAGCGGCTGGATTATAAGCCGTAGAAGCCAAATTCTGAATTTGATTCTTATCACAAAATCGATAAAATGCCTGACTGGCAAATTGTAGACCATTGTCATGAATTATTCGTCGAGGGATCCCGAAGCGATAAATGACATGGTGCTTGATGAAGCGAATCACGTTAGATGTTTTCACTTCAGCAAGGGGAATTGCTTCTGCCCACTTAGAAAAGTAATCGGTTATAGCTAATATAAACCGATGTCCCTTGACAGAAGGTGGGTTAATAGGACCAATGACATCCATACCCCAAGCTTCAAAGGGCCAAAAGGCTGCTGTAGGATATAGAAATTCAGACGGTTGATGAATAAAATTAGCATGAATCTGACATGCTTTACATCTTTTGGCATAGTCTACAGCATCTGCTATCATAGATGGCCAATAATACCCCATTCTTCGAATACGATCTTGTAATTTAGGACCCGGTTGATGAGCACCATAAATACTATCATGAGCTTCTCGCAGCGTTTGTTTAGCTTCACTTTCTGAGAGACAACGCAGCAAGAGTCCATCATAAGAACGACGGTATAGCATATGTAAAGACGAATCGTAATAAAATCGAAACGATCGTCTTTTGATTGATGCAGCTTCTTTTGGATCTTCAGGCAAAATCCCATGGACTGCATAATCAATGAATGGAGCTCTCCAATCTTTCTGTTGGGAACTTGACTCTGTAGTATAACTTTATTCAATATGTAAATTATTCTTAACACAGAACAAGTCTCGATCCAATAAAGTAATTGTATTTTGTCTTCGGATTGGAACAGCCAGGTCTGCAGCTAAACTAGCAAGAGCATCAGCTTCCATATTCTGAGAGCATGGTACAAATTCAATGAAGAATCCTTTGAATGAAAGGACCAACTCGACTACCACGTGATGATAAAGGATGAGATCAGGATTTCTGACTTTATAAGTCCCTCTTACTTGATTAACGGTCAATTGAGAATCTCCATAAGCTTCTAGGAACTTAATATCCAGTTGTTTTGCTACTTGGAGACCGATCAATAGAGCATTATATTCTGCTACATTGTTGGAGCATGGCTCATTGAGAGAATAGGCACGGTATATGACCATTTTGTCAGGAGAAACCAAGACGATTCCTACCCCAGAGACAATATTGCCTTTAGGTCCTACTCGTGATGCCCCATCAAAATATAATTGCCATATGTCATTCTTCAAAGTCAGGTTACAATCCACGACTTCATCTGGAATGTCTTCATATAATTTTGATGTTTCAGGTATAGGGTGAGCAGCTAAGAAATCGGCTAATGCTTGACCCTTTATTGATTTCTGAGGTACATAAACCATGTCATAAGGAGTAAGCAACATCGCCCAGGTGGCCAACCTAGAGTTGAGAATACTAGGTTTTCTCATCAATACCCGAATGGGATTTATTCTGGAGATGACATGAATAGTCTGCCCTGTCACATAATGTCGTATCTTTTGGACGGCAAAAACCAAAGCTAGACATTCTTTTTCCACAGGAGTATACCTGTGTTCAGCTCCGACCATCATTCTGCTCAGATAATATATTGCTTGCTCATGACCCATATCACTTTTCTGTACAAGAAGAGTGCCAAGTGAATGATCTAAGGCTCGAACATATAGCAAAATGGCCTTCCTACCACCGAGGGTACCAGAACAGGTGGGTTTATAAGGTATTGCTTAATGTCATTGAAGGCTTTCTGACACGCTTCATCCCAAACAAAAGATATGCCTTTCTTTAATAGACGGAGAAAGGTTGACATCTTCCAGAAAGATTAGATATAAATCTTCTGATATAAGCAATACGACCCTGAAAGCCACTGAGTTCTTTCAGATTACGAGGAGGACGCATTTCAAGAATTGCCTTAACCTTATCAAGATCAATGTGGATATCCTGAGAAGTAATGACAAATCCTAAAAATTTGCCACTAGAAACCCCTAAGAAAGACTTAGTAGGGTTTATTTTTAATTGATGCTGGCACATCAATTCAAATACTGTCCTCAAGTCCTGAATGTGATTATTCTTTGATCGACTTTTAACAGCAATGTCACATAGCATTCAACTATCTTCCGTAGATGTTCTTGAAATGTTTCTCATAGCCCGTTGATACGTGGTACCGGCATTTTTAAGACCAAACGGCATAACTGTATAGCAGTAGACCCCAAGGGGTGTACGAAAAGCGGTGTGCTTCTCATCTTTTGGATGCATCTTGATTTGATTGTATCCTGAGAATTCGTCCATGAAAGACATGCGTTCAAAACCACATGTATTATCTATCATGACATCAGTAATTGGAAGTGGAAATTCGTCCTTTGGACAAGCTGCATTAAGATCTCGATAATCTATACAAACTTGGACTTTTCCGTTCTTCTTCATGACAGGAACAATATTAGCAACCCAATCCGGGTGTTGCTCTTCACGAACAAATCCACATGTGATCAACTTTTTGACTTCTGCTTCAATTGCATCCCATATCTGGCCTAAAGCGCCGTTGCTATTGTTTTACAGGCTTGACATTGGGCAGAATATTGAGTTTAAGAGTAGCAACTTTAGGATCTAACCCTGGCATATCCTCATAACTCCATACAAAGATGTCAATTATTCTTTGATAAGTTTAATCAACTCTTCCTTTTCATCTTCAGCGAGATTTTTACTGATGAATATCGGCTTGGACGTAGTTCCATCCCCAACATCAATCTGGATGACCTCATCTTCTGTAGGTGGCTGTCGCTGTTCAAAACGGAGTTCCCACTGAGTATCCATCTGTTGTGCCCAAGGATCATTCTCAAATGGCTCAGATTCACCATCAATTTGAACCATGTAAGCTGAAAATATTTACTCAGATTTATCATCTGAGAAACGAGACATATCAGTTAATTGGACTTCTTCTGAATCCGATGATTGCGAAGAGCTAGAAGAGAATTCTTCTTGTATATCGTCATTAAACATGTGGGACGGATCATATCCCAACACATGACGAGTCTTTGGTAAAACGGATCACCACATAATGGTAGTCGTCTACCCTTGCCTTGACTGAGACCTTGCATAGTCTTCAAATCATAGCCCATATTCTGGATAATCTTGATAGATTGTTGACTATACTTGTCAATTCGGATTCTTCCCTTGTCTTTATCTTTCAGCTCATCTGCCTGAGCAACAGGGATGTTTTTAGCCAGGCCAAACACAATTTGGCGCTTGTTTTTCTTATCAGGCGGGACCACGAAATAAGATTCTTCGTGATGTCTAAAAGTTACGCAAGCTTATGATGAAGCGGCCACAGGTAGAAGATAAGAAGAAGATGTTAAGAACCTTTGAGCATAAGGTCCAACATCTACATGAGGATGAAAAGAATTTTCCTTATGATCGATGTATAAAGTTTCCTCTGGCTCAATGTCGTCTTTATATTGATGACTTTGATTATCAGAGGATAAAGTCATTCTTTCGATAAACTTGACAGCCATATACTCGAAAAGGAAATCTTCATTGATATCAAAAAGTATAGAATGATTTACATCATTTACAATTTGACTGCTACGCTTTGGATTAATCATCAGTGGACCATTATCTGTCTTCTGCACAGTTTTGCCAAGATTGACAATCAATAGTGGTTCTGGATCATTCATACTAGAAGTACGCCCTTTGACCTTGATCATAAAAGGTTGAACTTGGCTCTTAGCAGGAATATTTATTGATTCCTCAGATGAAGTTTGAGTTCTTCCTTTAACCTTGATTATCAGAGGTTGATCATTGACAGATTGGGATTGGATTCGTCCCTTGACTATGATCTTCAAAGGTTGCTCCTCTGGCAGATCTTCATTAATAGACTGATCCTCAGTAGGTGATAGATCTTCAGCCATGTCTGATATCTCTTTCACATGCTCTTGTTTATAAAGCCTTGAATCAGAAAAATAGGCTTCGACACCCTTGAAGGGACTGATATCAGCAAACTCAGTCTTCACAACTCCTTAGGAATCTACATACTTGAAGAATTGATGGAGAGTTGATGGCACAATATTGTGCTCATGAATCTACGGTCTTCCCAAAAGGATATTATAGGAGACGTCTGAGTTGATAACATAGAAAGTTACCATGGTTCGAAGATCACCAATCTGAATCTGCAGACGAATCTTCCCCAATGGCTTGCTCTTGAGTATTCAAAGGTATTTCAGCCCCTTGACTACTCTTGAGTTTGTGCTGCTACTGGTACTGGTGTTATTACCGTCGGTTGAGCAGTTTGCTGATTCAAAATTATCTGATGCATACTTTGCACCATGTTAAGCATATCTTTCAGTGATTGCTCAACGGCAGTGAGACGTTGTTCTGTATTAGCAGATGACGTCTCTGGTTCATCTCCAACAGCGTAGGATTCAACCTCTCTTAAAGATACGAAAGGATTTGTATAGAAGTATGAATCCACACTATCGGTATCAGACTCAAAAGATTGAGTACCCCCAGCTTCTGAATCAGAAGTCTGCAATTGCCTTTGTCTTCTTGATCGAGTATTCTGATATACTCCTTCAAAGGAATCAAGAAGTCTGTTGAACTGTTGTTGACCTGGAGTTTGGGACATGTTCCGTCTCGGACGTCGTCCTCTGTTAGTATGAGATACCATGTTGACTGATGCATATGACAGCTCATCTTCTTGGTCTTCAGCTTGATGTTGAACCGAATTAAAACTCAATCGATCAAAAACTGACCGTTTTGAAGATGAACAACAACAATTGATCACAACCTGGTGATATTCACAATGATGTTTTTCTTGGGGGAGTGTCACCGAAGATTGTGAATTCTTACGCTTTTGTATTAGCAATTCACGTAAGTCAGAAGGAGTGGAGGGAGTATTCTTCTTTATTACATTAGGGGTAGAAAAACGTTTAGTACCCTGTGTGTAAAGAAGATTACTAGCAGCATTTGCAGAACCAAATTGTACATTTCTATGCGTTTGGAGTTGTGTGCGTAAATCTTAGGATTTTTGAGCACGAAGGACTCCATCTTTATGGCACGTAATTTGCAAGTTTGGTACTTTGCGTAAAGCAGTATAAGAAGGTTGTTGGTGTAGGACAGAAGTTTTACCAACAACATTTTTACGCTGTATGCGTTTAGGTACATTCACATTAGATGTGCAAACATCGTTGTGAATTTATCTACACTGTCACAAATAGGAGACTTACCTTTACGCGTAAAACATAAAAATTGATTATCTACCACGTCACAGATGGGAGATTTTGTTTTACGCGAGGAGCGTAATTTGTGTGTGTCTACCACGTCACAGACGGAAGACTTATTTTTACACTCAGAAGCATTAGAATCTGCCACATTACAAATGGGAGACTCATTCTTATGCCTTGAGCATAAAACTTGGTTTTTACCCAGTGGGCGTAAAACCTGGTTCTTACGCAGTGGGCGTGGAACCTGATCATCTACACCGTCACAGACGGGAGACAAATTGTCACACTTAGAGAGCGACGTCGAAGTAAGGACTGCCTCGTTATGAACGGGAGCCCCTACGACAGGAGAGGAGAGAATTCCCTTGCTATCAGAAGCAACAGAGAGATCATCAGCTACTTTGGATTTAGGGATCCAAACTTTTCGTGCTTTACGAGACTTTTGAACATTGGAGCAGCGAGAACCACCCCCAGTTCGGAGCATTTCTTCGTAGGCAGTCTGGTCGAAGTGCACAACCAGGGTCTTCTTGGTCGAACCGACCGAAACATCATCATATTGAGCAATTGCCTCCTCGTCAGAGGAGAAGGTCGTCCCCAGCAGAGTCTCCATTTTTTATTCACTTAACAAAATGCCTTGGAGAAATTGGCTTTTGAAAAATAAAACGAAAAAAAGTACAAGAAGTACAAATTTGATTCTGGAAAAGTATTGCTATGGAAGTCTGATTCGTAAATGATCACTTTGTTCCTTGGACCATATGAGGATGATGAAGATCACTATTTGAAGTAGAACAACTGGAAGAACTAAGTCACCAGAAAGGTATCGACGCACTTGGGCACTGATGGCGAGGCCGAATGCTTTCCTGCTTTGCTTCACTCTGTTCTGAAAGAAAGGTTGAAGAAGAATGCTCTGGAGAATCAAAAATCTCTAAGTTCTGATCTTTGTATTCTTTCCTCTCTCTCTGTATGTCTGTTATGAGAAAAATAAGTCTATTTATAGACTTGGACTCTTGTGCGTAAAAACTCAGCAAAAGTTTTATCTTTATGCTAACAACTGCCACCCACGATCGAAGCCATCCTCTGCATATGTTGACATGTGTCCCATCATTTCAGTAAGAATACGATGCATGTACACACGTTCTTCGAGAAGAATGGCATGAAAGCCACGTAGGTAAACCACGTTCCAAGCTGGTGGAGGAGAATAGGGCGTAAAAATAGCCCCAATGTACTCTGAGCGTAAAGCAGTAGATTTGGCGTAAAATATCCCTGACATAGACTTCCCGCGTAAAGTGGTTATTAAATAACCTAGAGCGTAAAAGCAGCTCAAATAGACTTTACGCACACGTCGACTGTTGAGCGTAAAGGCTCGTATAATCTTCGTGCGTAAAAGAAGCCGTAGTGTGAGCGTAAAGTAGCTCAATCCACACACTAAACAACAACATTGGTCTCTGCGTAAAAACAAATCCCTTTGTGATATATGCCATCATTCCATGTCAGAGTTTGCATTAAATGCGAGATTTGACAGCTTTGTCCAGCGTAAAAGTGGCTGATTGGTCCTTGGCGTAAAACCATGGGTGTAGACCCGAGCGTAAAATGATCAGCCTGCTTAGGCGTAAAGCGATTAGCCTTGTCTTGGGCGTAAAGAGATTAACCTCTCTGCTTGGCGTAAAGCAGATCTCTTATGAATGAGATGACTCTTTCTTTGAAGCACTTTTTACGCTCCTACATACATACATACATAGATGCATACATACATATTTGAATATATTATATACTTGCATACATTATATTTATATATGCATACTCTACATTATATTATATTCATTCCTGCATGAATGCATACATATAATATATGCATACAAACTCATATATTTAACTCAAAATATATGTAAATACATACATTACATTACCTTAACAAATATATATATATATATATATATATATATATATATATATATATATATATATATATATATATATATATATATATAATATATATATATATAAAATATATATATATATATATATATATATATATATATATATGTCATTCATTCATATCTCGTATACATGCATACTTCAGTTCACGTATTATATCCATTCACATATCATTAAGTTGCATGCATATACTTATTTTTATTACATACATGTCGTTCATGCATATTACATACTTATATGCATCTATACATTATATACATTGTATGCAACATGTAAAAATAGAAGAGGAAAAAAAATGGAGAAAAACTGAAATGAAAAGGGAAGGAAGGAAAAATGTAAGAAAAAAGGAACAGTGGACATATACATGCTTGCATCATATATTCTACATTACCATACATGCTATCATTATATATTGCATTACATTATTTATACATTATGCATTCATATCTATCATTACATGTATATCTTGCATTCATATCTAACATTCATTATATACTTTCATGCATACATTATATATCATTCTTTCATTCATATATTTATGCATTGCTTACATACATTACATTGATTGCATTCGTACATGCTTGCATTATCATTCTTTCATTCATATATTTATGCATTGCTTACATACATTACATTGATTGCATTCGTACATGCTTGCATTCAACCATATATATATATATATATATATTTTTTGTTTTTTTTTTTTTTTTTTTTTACATTGATTGCATTCGTACATGCTTGCATTCAACCATATATATATATATATATATATATATATATATATATATATATATATATATATATATATATATATATATATATATATATATTATATATATATATATATATATATATATATATATATATATATATATATATATATTTTTATATATATTTTATATAAAAAATATATATAAAATATATATATATATTATATATATATATATATTTATATATATATTATATATATATATTTATATATATATATATATATATATTATATATATATATATATATATATATATATATTAATTTAAAGAGGATACATATCATATATATATCATTTCATTCATCTAACATATTATGCATTACATACTCTACATTCATTTAATATCCATACTACGTAGGCTCATAGGTTACACAAAATGTCTATATCGTATAGTCACTCTTCTACTTAAAACCAATACTGTACCAATTGGGCCTTCACTAAATTCTAGGATTAAAGTATGTCGTAGCCCTTTGTGTTAGCTTTCCGAAACTTTAAACGGATCGCATTTTCGTGTCCGGAAGCTCCCGGAATCGCAAAAGTATCGAAACGCGTTCGTCTTTCGTACAGCTGACACTCAAATAATTTTACAGAAAGTTTTAGAAAGAATTTGGCTTATTAAAATATATATTTGGAAATCTAACTTCGATACGATTCTTTTAAAAAAATGGGAGATAAATCGAAGTTCTAAGCTAAAAATTATGACATTTCTAAGTTGCTTTGGCAACTAAAAACGTTGATAAAAATTATGACGAATTTGGGTTGACCAAGATACTTGGATACCAACATAGGTATCTAAATGAAACTCATTCTAACCATCCTAACTAAGATCAATACACTCTCTAACCATTCTAAAATCGAATTTAAATATCTATTTAAACTATTATCATACATACATACACATAGGGTGTCCTAATTTGGTATCTATCAAGTAGGACACAAGACACACATATAACATCCTCAAATGGACTCCAAATGGTCTCAAAATTGAATCTAAATGGGACACTTGCATGGGGGTGGATCCTTTGGATTCAAAACTAATTAATATACAGAGAAAATCAAGTTAGAGGATAGGTTTTACCTATTGGGAGTGGAATCCCAATGAAAATCTTTAGGACACGGCTCCGATACGAAGATCTATCCAAAAGGACACCTCCCTTTGCACCTTGCCCAAATTCTTGGATAGAATCCTTCCTTGATGGTGTGGGATGGATTAGGAGAAGTTTGGATGGAGGAATGTGAGGTAAAGGAAATCAAATCAAAGAGGGAAGCTCTCTAATTTGGGGAAGAACACTTAGGTTCTATGTAGAGGTAAAAAGAGGCAAGGGTTTTCTTAAGGATTTCTTTATAGGAAGGGAGGGGGCACTTGATGGCTGGTCATTAGATGAATTATGGTTAATTTTTCATGTAGATAAGTGGCTAGGAGTTGTCCACCCAATTCTAAGCCTTTCTATTGGTTCAACTAGTCATAAGGCTTTCTTTTTCACAAATATCCTAAGGGATAAATATCCTACTATAAAATATCTAGATATTGTTAATCTAACTTAACCATTAAGTCTCTAACCTTCTAACTAAACCTCCATGAGCCTCATTAACATCTAGGTTTAGTCAAAACTAGGTTAGTCTCTAACAATTCAATTAGCACAATACTAATTAATCAAAATTTATTTTTATTAATAAGTCAAAAATGATCAAAATACCCTTAGGCTAAAAAGTCACAATTAGTCATCCTAATCACATGGTTAGGCTCCCTTGGTCATGGTTAGTCTCTAAGCTTAGCAAAACTAGGGTTTAACTAGTTAACCATCAAAATCACAATTCAACATTTTAAATAGTTTTAAATTGATAAAAAAAAATTACCAACAATCACAACATGAGTTAAATATTATTATTGATTAATCAAAATTATAAAAGTTCAAAATTACCCTTATTTTAGAAAAGCGGGTGTTACAAGTCTACCCTCCTTAGAAGAATTTTGTCCTCGAAATTAAGATGGTCGTACTTCTTCTAGAGTCTCGTCCCCAACAATCATGGTCTCATAACTTACCTAAATCATACGATTAAAAAGGATGACATACAGGGTCATGGCATATGGTGGTAGTGAAAGTCTCATCTAGGTATACTAGTCATGCTAACCAAAATGATCATAGGGTATCAAACATACAAGCAATCAGGGGTGTTAAACTGGAAAAGATACATAAATAACAAATCATCAAAACTGTAAGGCAGTCTACCATCCTATATGAAAACTGGTACTTATCAAAAAAAAATAAAGATAACTACCAATTATCTATAAAGGGGTACAGAAAAAATCAAAATCAAAAGTTGAAGAATGAAAGTCAATTGTACTGAAATCCAATCACAATATATAGGATTCTCTTAATCCTGTTAAGACTAAATTGTAAGTTTTAAAGGTTATGTGGTTCGTGTGTGTATGGGTGTATGTGGACATGTCCATATGGTTAGATAGTAGGCATGTGTGTATGTGAAATATACATGAAAGTGTATAGGAGGATTTGGATTTCAAAATAATAGCTATCAAGTTACACAACTCATAGCATATTGGTTAAACAATCTACAATACACAACCTATTTACTCATAATATGCATGGCTAACCATATATATATATATATATATATATATATATATATATATATATATATATATATATATATATATATATATATATAAAGAGGTAGAGATTTAGTTATGTTTCTATATACATTATAACATGTATGCATAAACTCTATATATATCTATATAGATATATGAACATAACTTAGAGAGGAAGGGTTAGGTTTACATGGCAGTGTATACTAAGTTAGGGTGTGTGTGTCCTTGTACAGGGTTATAGCTTTAGTATTGAAAGGTTAAACCCAGTTTTAGTTCAGCATTTACATACAAAATCTAAAAATAAGCTAACATTTAAACCAGTGTAATATTAGCATAATGCAGTTTCAGATTTTAGGGGTTTGAAACATCACAACCAACTCAATACTCCCAACATATCCTAATATGATGGAGATGAAACCCTAACATACTATCCATACATTTAGCTATGCATACAGTTCAATATTACATATTAAATCTGAAATTGAACTAAACATTTGAAATCATTGTGAAAATGTTAACATGTATTCAGTTTTAGGATTTTGAAGAAATTCGAATATCAAACCAACCCAATGTTCATCACAACCACAACCTAACATGTAAGAATATGAAACCTAACATTATATCCCTACATACAATAATATATATAGCTCAAAATATTACATTAAAAAAAAGCAAATTGAACTAACATTTGGAATCCAGTATTAAGGGTTAATATGCACAAAGTCTCAGATTTAAATTCAAACACAAAACTCAACCAATATCTTTAAGAATTGAAATCCTGTATATAACATACATGTGCAGTGATGTAAACAAAACTAATAACATGAAATTTATATTTAAATTATGAATTTAAACTGGAAAAAGCAGAGAACCAGTCTCTGATACTGTACTGTATCAGAAATATTGGAGTTTTGAGAATTTAAACATCAACAACATATTAATATGTATTTAGATAGGTTGGTAATCAAAGTGTAGCATGCATACGTGTCAGGCAAAGTGTCTGTGTCCACTATATATATTCTCAAGTCCCAATATAAAAATCAAATTCTATATCTAGACCAACATTTAGATTCCTACAAAGATTGCAAAGTAGGTGATTGATGTAATCAAGATAGTTTTATTTTTTTATAATACAAAAAATAATGACAAGAAGGAAATAATGATAAAATCTGTTCTGCTTATCTGTTTAAAAGAAGAAACCATTTTGAAACCAGAGCTATAATATCAAATCCAAAATAAGGTATAGCAAAATCATCGATTCATTATATTATGAAGAAACTCATAGCAAGAAGTTACACAAGATTTATAATAACAGCTAAAGCTACTCCTAAGCAAAACAAAACAAAACAAACAATAATTCCTTTTTTTGAGAAGGACTGAAACAAAAGTAGAGAAAACATGTTCAAAAACATTTAAGGTACAATCTGATAATCATATGCGTATATCCAAAATCATGGTACTCTAAATCCTCGTCATACTAGTAAACAAGGCTACGATAATCACAAAGTCCTCGACTAAGGCACATACCTCTAGAATTATGGTATTTAAAATTTTTGTGATGCCGCTAGCTTGGCTGCGAAAATCTTAAATTCTCACACCCGAAAAATATATCCAAAGTCAGACTATATGTCCTCACCATGCTGGCTAATGTGACTGTAGAAGACTAGATTCCATAACATAGATGACCTAGCCCAAATAATTTCATCTTGACAAAAATTAAATTAAATCAGCAATGGATACCCAAAAATAAAATTCATTAACTAACCAAGAAAGATAAATATAAACTATTAGAATCAAATTTTGAGATATTTTATAATGAGATTCTCAAGGGTCATCCCAGAAATCTCTCAAGGGATCCTAACTGTGATTGAGTACCTTCAAAAGTATATCCTAATCCTACTGCAGGCTGTAGTGGTACTCTAGTTCGAATACCACTACACAAACTCGACCTGCATGGACCACCACTAAAAACGTGTCACGACCCGCACCCTAGAGTAAGGGCACGAGACGTGGGTACGTCCAGCCTACGCCGCAGTGTCGGCGGTAGAACGCTATCCTAGGTCAAACATCTAACAATATAAAGGTACCTGTACAGTATATATACTCCGAATGGAGGTGACATAGCAAATACAGTCCCAATCACATCTAAGGTAGAGCATGATAAAAGATAGATAAAACATGAAATCCACAAAGAGATACAACAGATAGAAGTCTAAGTGTCTAAGATACACAAACCAATAAAACATCTCAAATCTCAAATACAGTAATCCATAGAGTAAATACAGCTCAAGACAACTGAAAACAAGGTAAAAAAAACTCTAGCTATCTATACAACCTTTACTGTGTCTCCTCTAGGCTAGCAAGCAACCTCCAAGATATCTGTAAAATTTATCAACAGGTCCAGTCGGGACAGGAGCGAGTACAGTACATCTCAACAAATCATAACAGGCTAGGAAATATAATCATGCTAGAGAGTAAGATACAAGAAACTGAAGAACAATATGATGTAAAAAGAGAGACTGTAAGTAAATAGATACAATATATAGAGAACTATCAGTGACTAGTGATTCAGAGCACAAGATGGTTATATAAATGGCACGATGTTGCACACGAGTAATCTAAAGAGGTTGCACACGAGTAATCTACTGGATTGATTACATAACCACTTCTACTCCCCCGTCCCAATCAATACACAAGAATCTAGCCAAGTTATGTTATTGCACATGAAGTATAGTCGTACATAAAGATCATGTGAGCACATGTGTATATACGATTTCACACAATTTGTACACGAAAAGCACGAACACAAGGAGTACACGATGCTCATGATAAAGTACACGAACACGAAATACCCGATGTATCCGCTAAGGGGATAACATCGCACGACAAGATCCATATAGTACTAATCCGTGTTACCAACGTGTCAGCATCAAGTAAAGTAATCTAAAGCAGGAAATATACTCCTAAACAGGATATGAAATAATCAGAGAATGTACTCGCCTGATACCCTGAACAGCTGATATGAAAATATGGCCAACTGGAGTCACAAACTCCTAGTTATAGCAACATAGGTTATAAAGAGTTCAATTTATATGGTAATTGAAATTATAATGCAATCTACATGAGTCTAAGTCAATCTAGGTCAAAATCAACTCTTGGTCAACTCTGGTCAACTATAAAGTTAAACTAGGTCAACTCTAGTCAACTATGGTCAAACTAGCTAGGGTTGGGTCAACAATGGTCAACTAGTCTAGGTTAGTCAATTCTAGGTCTAAACAAACTAAGTATATGCAAATCAAGTATCCAAGATAGCTACTAACTCATAGCCTAAGTCACTTGTTAAACCAAGCACAAAACTAAACCATAAGCTAACAAGGCACACAAACTTAGTCATATAATGTATATATATTATTCACATTCACTTATTCATATACATAGATATATATAAGAAAGCTATATATAGGCACATACATATATATATAGAGAGAAAGAGAGGTAAAAGAGTAAGTGAGTGTGTGTGTGTTTGGCATGTGTGTGAAAGGGTATGTGTTAATGCTCTCAAATTTAGTGATAGGTAGATGTATGTGACATGGATTACATGGTGTCAAAGGGTGTATAAATGCATGTGTGTAAAAGGTTATAGGTTAACTTAGTTTATAGAAATACATACATACATACTTACATTATATACATGCATGCATACATATCATGTATACATACATACATTGTATACATGCCTACATACATATCACATATGCATACTTGCATTCATTCATGCACCTATACATACATACATAGATGCATACATACATATTTGAATACATTATATACTTGCATACATTACATTCATATATGCATACTCTATATTATATTATATTTATTCCTGCATGAATGCATACATATAATATATACATACAAACTCATATATCTAACTCAAATATATGTGAATACATACATTACATTACCTTAACAAATATATATAACATTCATTCATATCTCATATACATGCATACTTCAGTTCATGCATTATATCCATTCACATATCATTAAGTTGCATGCATATACTTATTTTTATTACATACATGTCATTCATGTATATTACATACTTACATGCATCTATACATTATGTACATTGTATGCAACATGTAAAAATAGAAGAGAAAAAAAAAGGGAGAAAACTGAAACGAAAAGGGAAGGAAGGAAAAATGTAAGAAAAAGAGAACAGTGGACATATACATGCTTGCATCATATATTCTACATTACCATACATGCTATCATTATATATTGTATTACATTATTTATACATTATGCATTCATATCTATCATTACATGTATATCTTGCATTCATATCTAGCATTCATTATATATTTTCATGCATATATTATATATTATTCTTTCATTCATGCATTTATGCATTGCTTACATACATTACATTGCTTGTATTTCTACATGCTTGCATTCAACCATACATATATAATAATTTAAAGAGGATACATATCATATATATATCATTTCATTCATCTGACATATTATGCATTACATACTCTACATTCATTTAATATCCATACTACGTAGGCTCATAGGTTACACAAAATGTCTATATCGTATAGTCACTCTTCTACTTAAAACCAATACTGTACCAATTGGTCCTTCACTAAATTCTAGGATTAAAGTATATCGTAGCCCTTTGTGTTAGCTTTCTGAAACTCTAAACGGATCGCATTTTCGTTTCCGGAAGCTCCCAAAATCGTAAAAATACCGAAACGCGTTCGTCTTTCGTACAACTGACACTCAAATAATTTTACAGAAAGTTTTAGAACGAATTTGGCTTATTAAAATATATATTTGGATATCTAACTTCGATACGGTTCTTTTAAAAAAATGAAAGATAAATTGGAGTTCTATGCTAAAAGTTATGACATTTCTAAGTTGCTTTGGCAACTAAAAACGTTGATAAAAATTATGACGAATTTGGGTTGACCAAGATACTTGGATACCAACATAGGTATCTAAATAAAACTCATTCTAACCATCCTAACTAAGATCAATACACTCTCTAACCATTCTAAAACCGAATTTAAGTATCTATTTAAACTATTATCATACATACATACACATAGGGTGTCCTAATTTGGTATCTATCAAGTAGGACACAAGACAGACCTATAACATCCTCAAATGGACTCCAAATGGTCTCAAAATTGAATCTAAATGGGACACATACATGGGGGTGGATCCTTTGGATTCAAAACTAATTAATATACAAAAAAATCAAGTTAAAGGATAGGTTTTACCTATTGGGAGTGGAATCCCAATAAAAAACTTTAGGACACGGCTCCGATACGAAGATCTATCCAAAAGGACACCTCCCTTTGCACCTTGCCCAAATTCTTGGATGGAATCCTTCCTTGATGGTGTGGGATGGATTAGAAGAAGTTTGGATGGAGGAATGTGAGGGAAAGGAAATCAAATCAAAGAGGGAAGCTCTCTAATTTGGGGAAGAACACTTAGGGTTCTATGTAGAGGTAAAAAGAGGCAAGGATTTTCTTAAGGATTTCTTTATAGGAAGGGAGGAGGCACTTGATGGCTGGTCATTAGATGAATTATGGTTAATTTTTCATATAGATATGTGGCTAGGAGTTGTCCACCCAATTCTAAGCCTTTCTATAGGTTCAACTAGTCATAAGGCTTTCTTTTTCACAAATATCCTAAGGGGTAAATATCCTACTATAAAATATCTAGATATTGTTAATCTAACTTAACCATTAAGTCTATAACCTTCTAACTAAACCTCCATGAGCATCATTAACATCTAGGTTTAGTCAAAGCTAGGTTAGTCTCTAACAATTCAATTAGCACAATACTAATTAATCAAAATTCATTTTCATTAATAAGTCAAAAATGACCAAAATGCCCTTAGGCTAAAAAGTCACAATTAGCCATCCTAATCACATGATTAGGCTCCCTTGGTCATGGTTAGTTTCTAAGCTTAGCAAAACTAGGGTTTAACTAGTTAACCATCAAAATCACAATTCAACATTTTAAATAGTTTTAAATTGATAAAAAAATTACCAAAAATCACAACATGAGTTAAATCTTATTATTGATTAATCAAAATTATAAAAGTTCAAAATTACCCTCATTTTAGAAAAGTGGGTGTTATAAAAAGCGAGCTTGCTCTAGGTGGACAGGGCTTTCCTGGTCGCCTTAAGCCTGTTGCTTATGCGGGAAAGGGGGTTGGGAGAGTCCACACTATTCTATGCCTCTACGACAATGTCCAAGAATTGGGGTTGCTCGGTCCAGAGGTCGAGGAATTGGAAATTCTTTTTGGATGGGTTAGTATTGTTTTTAACTTCCACAAGTAGCGGGGCATGGTCGGATTCAGTGGAGTTGAGATGGGTCAGGTTGGTGGAGATCCCCATTCCGTGCCATAGGACGTTTGTGAGTGCCCTATCGAGACGAGAATACTGACAGCGGTTGCATTCCTGTATATTGCACCAGGTGAAACCGTTGCCGGTGAACCGGAGCGGTGCTAAATTGGCATTGAAAATGAAGTTGTTGAAGTCTTGCATGGCCTGGATGGGGGGGCGGCCCCCGACTTTCTCCTCTCTACAGGTGAGTGCATTAAAGTCTCCAATATAAAGCAAAGGATAATTGCTGTGATTAAGGTGGATGTCTAGGAGATCGTTCCAGAGGTATTTCCGTACTAAGTAGTCACAGCTGCCGTGGACCGCCGAGATGATGGTGCGTTCAGGAAGCAAGGGGTGATCTAACCAACATGAAAGGACTTGTCGGGTCTCCTGGATACTCCCGATAGTGACATCTTTCGTTCCAAGGATCCAAATATCGTGTCTGCCAGCGATGGCCGTGGGGAGCCCAAGCTGCAATTGGATAGATTTTAATCTTTTGGGGGGAATTTTGGGTTCAAGAATGATGAAGATGTCTATCTTATGGATTTTCTTCAGGCTGATGATTCTCCGCATAGTGGGTTTGTTCCCCAGCCCTCGGACATTCTATGATTGGATGTTAATCATTAAGAGAGTTGAGGGGGGTTTATTTTTTTCGCTTGGCGGCGGATCTGCTAAGGATAGTTATGGACTCTGCTGATCCCTTCCTCGTAGGTGCCCTATTTTCATTCTTAGAATTGGTAAGCTAATCACATGTTGATCCCACTTGTTGGTCTGGTGGGGGGCCGATCGATTCTCCGACGAAATCCAGAATGGGGTCCTTTGGGGGAATAATAAAGGCGTCACTAGTGCTCCCTATGGATTGCTGGAGAGGAAAGCCTGCATCTTGAACCTGTTGGCCCCTCTGAACAAGGTTCGGGCCTAAAATAGCAAAGGCTGCTATAATGGGGTCTTCGTTAGTAGTGACAAAGGTTGTCTCTACTTCCTCCTGGTAGGGGGGCATGGCGATGGTGCTTTCCATTTGTTGGGGATCATCGTCGATTGTGACAATGGGTGCCTCTACATCCTCCGGGATGGGGATGGTGGCGATGGTGCTTTCGATTTGGTGGAGCTCTGATGGCACCGCCGCCTCTTCCGAGCCTAGAGCGTCGAATTGGTTGGAGAGCGTGATTGCTTGAGTGTTAAGAGGGATCAACGCTTTGCTGGGGGTCTTCGACCTACCGTCGCTGGAGTCGAAACGGATGTGTGAATTGGGAAGGAGTAGAATGGGCCCATGGGGAGTCTTTTCCTCCGATCGCGCTTTGTCGTACCTGGCCGATTTCTTTTTGAGTTTAGGATGTAGACGATGGCAATTTTTTGGGGTGTGACCTCTAAGGTGGCGGTGGTTGCAGAACAAAATGTGGTTGTCGTAGAGGATTTGTTGGGTGTGGGTCTGGTTGCCCAGCTCTATGGAGATAAAATTTGGTGGATCAGAGGAAAGGTCGAGTTCCACACAAATCTTGGCGTAGTGAGCTTAGGTGAGGTTGCTCGTCTCGGGAGCCATTGCCACGTACGTGCCGAAAGAGTTGGCAATACGCCTAAGCACTACTGGAACAAAGCAAATGAGGGGAAGGTTTGGCAGGGTCACCCAAGCGGCAACCTTCAGAGAATCTTCTTTGGTGCTAAAATGGTCGACCACTTGATGATTTTCATCTGGTGGGTGTTAATCCTGCAAGTGCCCTTGGACCACACGGTCCTATGGTCGAGGTCAGAGGATAAGTGTAGAAGAATATGCCTAGGATCGATGGGTGCTACTCGATACTGATTCGCGAGCTTCCAGCTGGCAATCTCCTACTGAACCCTGGAGAGCTTCGGGCAACAAGAAGAAAATTTGAGGATGAAGGACTAGGGGAATGATAAAGACAGGGAGGATACTTTCGAGACGGAGAAGGGCACTAAAGGCACTGGAGAGTCCCTGGAGTACTCGATATCCAGAAGTCGGACGTCGGAAAGGATACGACTCTTATCAGCAGCTAGGTCCGGGCGTAGCTTGTCAGCGTAGGACGCCTGAGCGGTTCCGGAAGGAGGGGATGAGGGGATGGTGCCGGTCGGACGAACCAAGCCAGTGGACGGTGATGGAAGTGAATGAAGAACAGATGGCAACTCTAGAGGGGGATGAATAGAGTTTATATAGAAAATAACCAATTAAAAATTAACTCTTTCACGAACAATAAATAATCAGAGTAAAATGCGAAAAGTAAATGAAGAGCAAGAAAGCATACGCAAACACAGCAATTTTAACCTGGTTTCCCTCGTGGAGGACTAGTCCAGGCCTGAGAACTCTAGCTCAGGATTAAATCCACTATTTATGAAATAGTAGTTTACAACCCGTGTCTTTACTTCAGAAGAGCACGTCAACTTCTTACAGAGGATCGCAGTGGCGATTTGCTTGGAATTGTCCAAGCGACTTCTTCAACTCTTGCACAAGAATCCTAACTGAGAGATGCTGAGCACTCGAGACTTAGGAGGCTTGTGGCTAGTAGATGGGAAGGGTATGGCTTATTTGAGCTATAAGAGAGAAAAGAAGAGAAGATTGGATGATTTAGAATTAGAGAATTCATGGCCTATTTATAGTGTTTTTGTAGGCAGAATTCGGCCAGAATTCGGGTAGGAAATTTCAAATATTTGGCCGTTGGACAACTAGCAACCAGCTAACCCTAAATTTAGGGATGCTGATTTCTAGGGGACAGAGTTCGGCCCGAACTCTGTGTGGAGGCAGAGTTCGGCCCGAACTCTGTCTCCAGAGGACAGAGCTGGTCTAAGTGGCCAGTGGTTATTTTTCTGGATGGTGGAGTTTGAGGATTATTGGGTAGGCTATAGGTCAAGTCTCAAGAGCTCAGCATGACACAGTTTACATCAGTCTAGACTCAAGAAAAGTGTAAAATACAGACTCAAATAACTGAGAAGCTGAGACTGAGCTGTCGTCTGACTTTGAGCTTTATGTAGATGTCGTGTGTCGTATTGAATTATTACAAATATTATTTAGTCAATGTTATCAATATCTGGTTGACTGTGACTTTGTGTCAACAATCTCCCCCATATTGATAATTGACAAAATAATATATGTATATTCAATATTCATACCTGGACACAGTTGATCAAAAACAACATAGCTCTCCCATAATCAATGCCAAGCAGAAATAATAGCTCCCCCGTAACCGGTGAACGGTGCCGAGCTAGAATCAATAGCTCCCCCGTAAATAATGCATTGAACCTGTTGGCCTGATAAATAATATCTTCCAAAAGCACCAAATAGCACATATATACAAGAATATACATATTTCTCCCCCTTTTGGCATGAGCAATATAAACTGCATATGAATAATAATAATGCAACCACACCAAATAGAGAAGAAACTATATATGAAGGATCAAAACAAACAACTAGCATAGAATAAGAAACTATGATAAGCAGAAAATGTCATCACACATAACCAGAGTCATCAAACTATCAGAGTTTTAGTACAACCCAAGTACATAAATCCAAATAAAACTAAGTAACTGGAAATCAGAAAACAGAAACTAGAATCATCAGCAGCAGCAGCAGAAAGTAAATGCCATCTCCATCATGGAGCACGAGAAGGCCCAGCAGAGTCTGAGTGATCAGTGAATGAACGGCTGGGGTCCACAATAGCAGCATCCGGATCCAGGTAACGCATGACCCAGGGGTCGTCAATGCGATAACCAGCACGTCCAGGATCCCGCTCCATGGGAATAGGCATAGAGGGGTGACGAGACATGGAATACCGAATATCGTGCAGCGAGTTGCTGAGTGCACTCATCTGCAGGGTAGTCCGATAGTCCATCTGAGTCCAGCGATCGTCCTCCAATGCGAAACGATCTCTGAGCATGGTCTGGATGGAGTCAAGAGTAGCAGGAGGAGGTGGCGTATCCTGTCCAAGTGGAGAGGCGTCGGGCTCCTCATCATTAGAATGCTCAGAAGTCTCAGGAGAGGCGACGACTGCCTGAAGACGTCGTGCCTTAGAAAGGAATGCAGGAGCAGGCAAGAAAGGACAATCATGGAGAGGGACAATGAACGCACGAAAAACCATAGGAAGATACAAAGGATAAACCAGGGCTCGTGGTTTCTTAATACAGTTAATCATCCAGTCCATCATGGTACGTGGAAGATTGTACGGAATGCGATAATGAAGATGATACAAAGCAGAGATCTCAAAATATGTAACTTCATCGGGGGAGCCAGCTTTTGGCAAAATATTGTTAAAAATAATTCGATGAAGTTCATAGAAATACGGGTTGAGGTGCTTGGCCATAAGCTTGCGAGGACTTATGTTAGGAGCACATAATTCCTCCTTGAAACTCTCAAGAGAAGTTTCACCAACAAATTGGAATTGGCGAGCTTCCACAAGCTTATCCCAAATATCGAGATCTTGGAGTGCAAGATACTCGCCCACTCAGAAGCATCAAAAGCAATATCAATACTGGCAACCCGGGAATAGATGTGAGTGGCATCGTGAGTCAAGTTACAATAGAACATTTGTATGGCGCTACGATAAATAACAAAGTTTGAAGCCACTAACTCATTTAAGCAAAGATCTTGAAACAATGATTCAAATTGTGAGAAAATAGTAAAATTTATCGGATGTCCCGCGAAGACCGGACGAGTCCGAAAGTCACTAAACCACTCGTTGGAGGCGTCTAGCGACACAAACAATCGGTCGTCATAAGTATTAGGGTCGCAGGAAGGAGGTGGATTGAACAACGGATGAAGGGGTTGTTGTTCTTCAACGGGTTGCTCAATGGGAGGAGGAGGATTCGAAGAGGAAGCACCCTCGGTTCGGATCCTCTTCCCACGATTGGGCAAGCAAGGAGCCATTTGCAAACAAATAGAGAACTTGAAAAAGAGAGGGAGAAGGAGTTATACCTCAAATCAACAATGAACAGTGAAAGAGAATGAGGAAATAGCCCTTCTCCTTGATTTTGATGAGCAATGGAGCACTTTGGAGAGAAAACTAGGGTTAGGGTTTGTGAAAATGTGTTTGGAGAGGTAAAGGAGGTGGTAAGAATGAAGGAGAGATAAAAACCCGAATATAAGAGAAGGGTTTGCTTTGGTCGGAGTAATTCTGGACCGTAGGATGACAATTGATCAAACGGCTGTGGCTGTCCCCGATTCTGGAATATGGGAACCGAATTCGGCCCGAACTCTGTTGGGGATAGAGTTCGGCCTGAGTTCTGGATCCTTGTTCCAGAACTGAAAAACAGGCCAGAAGATGGAAAAATGGCTAAGTATGGGAAATTAAGTAAGATATGAAAGAAAGAGCTTGAAAGATGCAATCAATATGAAAAATAGCAGGATGAAATTGAAAAATAGTGAATCAGCAGTAAGAAATCAAAACGAACCATATAATAAATAAGGAAATATATCATAATTCAATAGTTTGAAGTTGCCATGGGTTAGCTGCAGGGGCCGGATCCCAGCTAGCGGTAGTCCTGTGGACTAGTGCGCCGTGTTGCTTAGGCTTTTACGCTTTGTTGTCAGAAGGGCCCTTTCGGCTTGTACCCATAACAAGTTCATCGTAAGAGAATCATAATATAATCGATATTTACGCAGGTGAGTTTCAATTTATGACAGCTTCATCTAAAATTCCAAGTTCACGACAAAGGAAATTGAAGCGCTCTTCGGATAATGGCTTAGTAAAGAAGTCTGCTAGCTGATGATCAGTGTCAATAAACTCTAAGTTAATCGTGCCATTTTGCTGATGATCACGTAAAAAGTGGTGTCTAATTTCAATGTGTTTTGTGCGTGAGTGACAGATAGGGTTCTTAGTCAAGTTAATAGCACTAGTATTGTCACAGAATATAGGAATGTGCATGAAAGATAGATTATAGTCTTCAAGGGTTTGCTTCATCCACAGAATTTGTGCACAACAACGCCCAGCTGCGATGTATTCAGCTTCTGTTGTGGATAGTGCGACAGAATTCTGTTTCTTGCTAAACCAAGAGACTAAAGCCTTTTCTAATAAATGACACGTGCCGCTTGTACTTTTATGGTCGACCTTGCATCCAGCAAAGTCAGCATCAGAGTAACCAATGAGGTCAAATGATGTTGACTTGGGATACCATAGGCCCACTGTAACCGTACCCTTAAGGTATCGAAAGATACGCTTAACCGCGGTCAAGTGTGATTCCTTAGGATTTGCTTGATATCTAGCACATAAGCAAACACTAAACATGATATCGGGGCGACTAGCTGTTAAATAAAGTAAGCTGACTATCATACCTCGATACTTACGTTGATCAACGGATTTGCCGCTCTCATCTGGTTCGAGTTTGGTTGAAGTAGCCATTGGAGTGCTGATTGGTTTGACGTTGTCAATATCGAACTTTTTCAGCATGTCCTTTGTATACTTCGACTGACAGATGAAAGTTCCATTAGCCATTTGTTTCACTTGCAGACCAAGAAAGTAGTTGAGTTCTCCCATCATGCTCATCTCAAATTCTGTCTGCATACACTTGGCAAATTCTTGACAGAGGGTTTCATCAGTAGAACCAAAAATGATATCATTAACATAAATTTGAATTAATAGAATAGTGTCTTTAAAAGATTTTATAAAAAGTGTAGTATCAATTTTCCCTTTTAAAAAACCTTTCTCAAGCAAGAAACTGCTTAGCCTTTCATACCAAGCTCTGGGGGCTTGTTTAAGGCCATATAGCGCTTTCTTTAGCTTGAACACGTGGTCAGGAAATTTGTGATTTTCAAAGCCAGGGGGTTGTTTTACATAAACTTCCTCCTTAATAAAACCATTCAAGAAAGCACTTTTCACATCCATTTGGAATAATTTGAAATTTTGATAATTTGCAAATGCACAAAGCATCCGAATGGATTCTAGTCTAGCAACTGGAGCATACGTCTCATCGTAGTCGATACCTTCCTCTTGGTTGTATCCTTGAGCTACTAGACGAGCTTTGTTGCGTGTGACTGAACCATCTTCATTTACTTTATTTCTAAAAACCTATTTAGTACCAATTATCGAGTGATTAGTTGGTCTAGGAACTAGTTCCCACACTTGACTCCTCTCGAATTGGTTGAGTTCATCTTGCATAGCAGAAATCCAAAATTCATCATTGAAAGCTTCAGAAATGTTTTTCGGCTCAACTTGTGAAATAAAGGCAGTGCTAGCAATAGAGTCTCTTAGTGATGATCTGGTAGTTACTCCACGTGAAACTTCACCTATCACTAAATTTTTTGGATGAGAAGGCTTGAAAGAGAATTTCTTTGGCAAGCCCTTCAGAGAATTTGTTTCGGTAGAAGTATTCATTGGAGTAGAAGTTGATGGCTCAACGTCATCATCAAGAGTACTTGCTGTACTGTTATCTTCATCAAAAGTCACATTTGTTGACTCTTCCACAATTAGTGAGCGTTTATTAAAGACTTATATTCCTTACTCTTAGCGGCATAACCAAGGAAAATACCATCGTCAGCTTTGGCATCAAATTTGCCTAAGTTGTCTTTGGTGTTAAGGATAAAACATCTATATCCAAAAACTTTAAAATAAGAAACATTGGGGGTTCTCCCAAACCAAAGCTCATAGGGTGTTTTCTTCGTAATGGGACGAATAAGCACCCTATTCAAAATGTGGCATGCTGTACTGACAGCTTCTGCCCAGAAATATTTCGGAAGTGAAAATTTATTCAACATGACTCTAGCCATATCGTCGAGAGTCCTATTCTTCCGCTCCACAATACCATTTTGTTGAGGAGTTCTTGGACAAGAAAATTCATGATCAAAACCATTAGAATCACAAAAATTTTCAAAATTAGAATTTTCGAATTCGCCTCCATGGTCACTTCGGATTCGAGTGATCATGTAGCCCTTTTCGTTTTGAACTTTCTTGACAAAATCTTAAAAATTGAAATAGCATCACTTTTGTTTGTGAGAAAGAAAACCCAAGTAAATCTCGAAAAATCATCAACAATAACAAATGCATAAAGTTTACCACCAAGACTAGCTACTCTACTAGAACCAAATAAATCCATATGGAGTAGTTGCAGGGGTCTAGAAGTACTTACAGAGTTGATGGAATGAAATGAGGATTTGGTTGCTTTGTTCAATTCACATTCGGCACATACCGTGTCCTTATTGAATGTGATGTCGAGCAATCCTCTCATTAGCTTCTTGGTTGATAACCTGGATATAGTATCCATATTGGCATGACCAAGATGCTGGTGCCAAAGTAATCGTTCATCTTTGTGGGCATATAAACATCTACCTGCATTGTTAGTATCTATAGAAAGATAGAAAATATAAATGTTATCCTCTCTTTTCCCTTCAAAAACAATGTCTCCCGTTGACCTATCATAAATGAGGCAATTATTTTGTCCAAAGTTAATATCATATCCATGATCAGCAAGATGACTAATGCTGAGCAGGTTATGCTTTAACTCGGTCACTAGGCAAACATCCTTTATTACAGGAGAGGGAGGATGACCAATAATACCATTACCTATTATGTGCCCTTTTAAATTGTTACCGAAGGATACGTATCCTTCTCGCTTCATCGATAGTGATGCAAAAAGATTTGCGTCTCCTGTCATATGTTGCGAGCATCCACTATCGAGAATCTACTTACTTTCAGTTGAGGAGGGAAGGTCCACCTACATCAAGAGTAGATGTGACCTTTGGTACCCAAGTTCTTGAGGGTCCTGAAAAGTTAGTTTTCGGAAACCATACATATATCTTTTTGTCTACCAGTCTTCTAACTCTACATTGTGGTGAAATGTGTCCATGTGATCCACAGTAAGTACAGATAGCATTTTTATTTACACTAGGAGCATGAGAATAATATCTATAGGCAGCATGATATGGACGGACATGATGTGTAGAGTTTGCATGGTGATCATGGTGATGTTGTCTATGTGGCATGGCATGGTGATATTGTCTATGTGGCATAGTATGCTGATATTGTCTATGTGGCATAGTATGCTGATATTGTCTATATGGCATAGCATGGTGATATGGCATTATATGGTGATTTTGTCTATATGGCATGGCATGATGATCTTGTCTATATGGCATGGCATGATGATCTTGTCTATATGTAGAGTGATGTTGGTTGTGTCTTTGTGCAGCATGATGAGTATGCGAAGTGTTCTTACGTGCACGTCGTTTTTGTGATTTATGAAAGTTAGTGTATATAAAAGCATGGTTACGTGCTGCATGAGGATGATGTGGTTGACTAGCTTGAGTGGTATTGTGCCCATGTGATTGGGTTTGAGATTGAGCAACCTGTTTTCCCAATTTGGTTTCTAATCTTAGAAACAGCTTGCAGTTCATCAACCTTAATATTTAAGCCATATATCTTAGTCATTGAAACCTTATGTCTACTCTTTTCTTCAGCAAGCAACGTGTTGAGTGTTGTGATTTCTTGTGTCTGTTGCTCAATACGTGTTTCAGCATCATGTAAGCTTAATTTAAGCTTGGATACTTCATTAGTGTCATCAGTGGGTGTCGTGTCTCTAATGTTATCAAGTAATAGAGAAATTCTTTGTATTTTGACTTCAAGACTTTTGATTTTATCCTTGGCATGTTTGTATTTACCAATGACCTTTTTGTGATCATCGAGTAAATCAGTGAAGGCATCGCCAAGTTCATCAAAAGAGAAGTCATCTAAAGTTTCGTTAGATACCTTGTTGGAAGTTGCCATTAGGCACACATTTGCTTTATCTTGAGGAGAGTCCTTTTCTTCCTCGGAGTCACTCGCTTCACTTTCATGCCAAATGCTTGTGTTGGCATATTTCTTTGATGAGGTCTTCTTGTATGGCTTCTCATAGCGGTTGCTTTTCTTCAAGAATGGACAGTCTTTTCGGACGTGTCCAGTCTTCTTGCAACCATAGCAGGTTGGCTCTTCTTCATCGTCTTCTTGTGGTTCCTTCTTTCTTCTATTGAAGCGAAGGAATTTCTTGAAGTTGCGAACCATGAGAGCTTGGTCTTCGTCATCCGAGTTGTCGTCTTCGGTCTCATCGTGCTCAGCCCTTCGTCGATGAGCTTTGAGAGCGATCTCCTTAGTCTTCGGAGCAGGCTCTTCGAAGTCCTTGAGGTCAAGCTCGTGAGTCATGAGCTTACCCATCAAGGTCTCCATTGACATGGTTGTGAGATCGTTCCCTTCTATGATGGCTGTCACCTTAGGATTCCAAATTTTTGGTATCCCTCTAAGCAACTTGCGAATCTTCTCATGATTTGAATATTGCTTTCCAAGTGAAGACAGGGGGTTGATGATGTCGAGGAATCTTGTGAACATCTGTGTGATCGTCTCGTTTGGCTTCATCTTGAATGCCTCGTATTCTTGCGTAAGACGACTTATTTTTGATTCCTTGACTTGGGTGGTTCCTTCATGCGTCACTTCTAGAAGCTTCCATACTTCGTGAGATGTGGTGCATGTGGATACCCTGTTAAACTCATTCTTGTCTATAGCACAGAATAAAGCATTAATAGCTCTCGCGTCTAGACTTGCCTGTTTCTTCTCTTCGTCAGAATATTTGTCATAGGATTTCTTAATAAGATCACCGTTGACAACTATCCTGGCGGGCTTTTTGTAACCATCAGTGACGACTGTCCACAGGTCGAAGTCTAGAGACTTGAGATAAAAACTCATCCTTGTTTTCCAATACGTGTAGTTAGTTCCATCAAATAGGGGAGGCCTATGAGTGGACTGTCCTTCACCGTGATTGGAAATCAAGGATTGTGTGGTTGTCATGGATCAGCTCTAGGATGTAAATCCTTGTAAAGAGAACCTGGCTCTGATACCAATTGAAGAACATATGGCAACTCTAAAGGGGGTGAATAGAGTTTATATAGAAAATAACCAATTAAAAATTAACTCTTTCACGAACAATAAATAATCAGAGTAAAATGCGGAAAGTAAATGAAGAGCAAGAAAGCATACGCAAATACAGCGATTTTAACCTGGTTTCCCTCGTGGAGGACTAGTCCAGGCCTGAGAACTCTAGCTCAGGATTAAATCCACTATTTGTGAAATAGTAGTTTATAACCCATGCCTTTACTTCAGAAGAGCACGTCAACTTCTTACAGAGGATCGCAGTGGCGATTTGCTTGGAATTGTCCAAGCGACTTCTTCAACTCTTACACAAGAATCCTAACTGAGAGATGCTGAGCACTCGAGACTTAGGAGGCTTGTGGCTAGTAGATGGGAAGGGTATGGCTTATTTGAGCTATAAGAGAGAAAAGAAGAGAAGATTGGATGATTTGAAATGAGAGAATTCATGGCCTATTTATAGTATTTTTGTAGGCAGAATTCGACCGAAATTCGGGTAGGAAATTTCAAATATTTGGCCGTTGGACAACTAGCAACCAGCTAACCCTAAAATTAGGGATGCTGATTTCTAGGGGACAGAGTTCGGCCCGAACTCTGTGTGGAGGCAGAGTTCCGCCCGAACTCTGTCTCCACAGCACAGAGCTGGTCTAAGTGGCCAGTGGGTATTTTTCTGGATGGTGGAGTTTGAGGATTATTGGGTATGCTATAGGTCAAGTCTCAAGAGCTCAGCATGACACAGTTTACATCAGTCTAGACTCAACAAAAGTGTAAAATACAGACTCAAATAACTGAGAAGCTGAGACTGAGCTGTCGTCTGACTTTGAGCTTTATGTAGACGTCGTGTGTCGTATTGAATTATTACAAATATTATTTAGTCAATGTTATCAATATCTGGTTGACTGTGACTTTGTGTCAATAGTGAAGGCCGACCGGCAGCGAGAGCGGCAGCCGCCGACAGGCCACAAGACGATGGGAGGCCCGGGGCCGAGATGCCAGAGGCACCCAGGCAGGCAACCGGACGAAGAGCTGCCGGTGGATGGTCGAGAGGACCGACAGCAGGAGGAGATGGAACCAAGGGAGCGGGGGAAGGTCGGGGATGAGGAGCGCACACGCGAGCTAGTTGGACGAGGAATCCACCAACGAAGGAGAGGGGACGAGGGCTCATCGGAAGAGGGGACGGAAGGGGCCGGGGGCCCTACGGGGGAGGGGGACGGGGGGGGGCGAGAGGAGATTGGAGGGAGTGGGAGTAGTACGCTGGGGGAATTTGGAGAGAAGAATAACGCGGAAGATGATGGAGAAGTGAATACGCAGGGGGGGGCGGAAACCAGTACACTGCTGACTCGGCACCAGCGTAAGAACCTCCCCTAGCGTAAAAAGTAGGGCTCGGGTCTCTGCCTGGACACGCAGTTTGATCTAAGTAATAGTTGGGGGGCCACCATCCCGAGCATAAAATGCTCGGCTAGAATCTCTGCTGAGACCTGCGTATGGATCAACGAAATAGTAGGGGTGGGCCCCACCGTCTTTAGTGAAGAGGAAGGGAGAGTCACGCGCAGAATGGTCGTAATAATATGGGTAACTCTCCCTGACGAGAGGCCACGATGATGGGTCACTCTCCCGTACGAGAGGCCACGAGTAGGGGGGCCCACCTCCTGCACCTCAGGGGGGCACCCTGTCCGAGGGGGCGTCAGCCCCGAGGGACATTTGAACTGGAGGAGTATGGGCGGCAAACTGAGGGCGTTCTCCAAGAAGAGGTCGGTCCAGGGAGCTCCGGCCTGACTCCCACCGGAGACGACGCCCGAGGGGGGACGGGGGTCGGACAGCCAGCCCGCCTAGGCTCTGACCGGAGCGAGAGGAAGAGGGGGTTGCGGAAGGGCGATAAGGGTGGCTGTCGGCGCCGAGGGGGCGCTTGTCGGGAGACGGGAGGGGCGAAGGCGGACGATGATCACCAATGGACTGGAGGGAGGAAGGAGGGCGGGAAGCAAGGCGGACCAGGGCGAGGGCCTCGTCCGGCCAAGGAGGGGGGTCATGGCGGAGGGGGACACGGGGCGCCGGGAGAGCAAGAAGGGGAGAGCCTAGGAGCTCCCCG
>JANAVB010030818.1:10431474-10526221 GCA_029216955.1 Iris pallida
ACTCTGCACACCCTTCAATTATTCCAATCAAGTTACTTTGGAAACTGCACCATCACATAAGTGGAGTTTGCTAGGAATCATCTCCTCCTACATAGCCTGCATCTACTTATGCAAGTATTCGTCTTATATTGCCTCTACGAAGCTTTTGGTCTCTCCTTTGTCCGTCGATAGAATATATTCATCTGACGGGTACCTTATAGATGGTCAAACCTCTCTCGTGCTCCTTATCAATCAATCTCTGGTGCTGTTGTGTATTGCCAACCTTATTTCCTTCAGGAACTACCTCATGTAGGCAATCCTAGAGGGGGTGAATTGGGTGAAGCAATTAAAAGCAATAAAAATAATGCTAATTACCAACCAAAATTTAACAAAAAGGAATATAAAAATTACAAGAGTTCAGAAATCAAACACAACATTGTATACTGGGTTTGTGAAAGGCAATCCATCTGGAGACTCTTGTCCTATACTAATCCACTACTAATGAAATAACAGTACACCATGAGCTTTAATCTGAAGTGCTTGCCGACTTACAACCACGAGCTTTAATCTAAAGTGCTTATTGACTTCTTACGACTACGAGCTTTGATCTGAATAACTTGATGACTTTAACAATAAAATGGAAGATGAACTTGGAAATTAAGCTTTACAGCTCTTTTAAACTTCTAACCGAGATTGCACTTGGCACTTATAAGTCTTCGGATTTGTTTTTGCGAGTATAAGGGTTTATAGCTCAGAATATAGTAGGTTTGCAAGTGAATGAGTGAGTTGAAATAAGTAAAATGCACAATTTATAGACTATGGTTCCGGCTGCTGGGCAACAAGTTTGGGCAGAGTTTGTCTGCCTAACGTTTAAAAATTTGAACATTGGCAACCTGTTCTCAAGAAAGAAAGAGTCATATACGAAAACTTCGAAAGCTGGGTCTGCAGCGGCCCGAGTTTTATCTGGAACAGTACTCAGCCTGAGTTCGATCAGTTTCTATCAAAATTGTTTCTCGAATTTTCTAACAGAGTTATCCCAGAAGGTTTTGACAAAATGCTTTTTGATATGAACATGGGTTTGGATCAAGTTTAACTAAAATATGGTTTTGGACGTGGTTTGAGCTTTCTAATTCCAGTGTGACTCGATGTATATAGGTCCTTAAATAATCAAGATCAAAATACACAATAAAGTATAAAAGACATGGCACCCTAACTTTCATCCTATCATGTGAGCATGTAGAGATGTTGTCTTCATGTGAGTACGCCTGCAAGAATTTTAGGCATTCAACAAAAACTGATTACAAGCTCCACAGCGTACCGAGTTGTTTCAAGTACGTTTCTCTACAGCCTACAACAAAAGGTTACAAGTTGATGAGCCAGTCCGTACAGTAAGAAGGCCTACGATCAAAACACACAAAAGTAAATACAAGTTAAAAGCTAAACAGGAAGGTCATTTTCTGGTAGAATTAATGTATTCCAACAATGCCTATCGATTAACAACAGAAAGTAGTAACTTGCTTATGATGCTGATCAATTACAAGTGTAGTGCCTCGTCCCTCTCAGTCAATCGGAGGAATTAAAACACCAACGGCGTTTGGACTTAGCCATGCAACGACTTGCTCGATGACCCGCACGGTCGAGGCGACTCCTCGTTCAGGTGGATGGCTTCGGTGAACTTGCCTCAGCTTGGCCTTCGCACTAATAAAACGAAAGTTTTCAAATGCACGAGTAGGCTTGATAATAAAAGAGATGAATCCACATAGCTAAGGGAATAATTCCAATTTGGGTCAAACAGAGTTAGAACATGGAAATAGGTCCCACGGTCAGCTTCGAAGTGTTGCACGTTGGCTTTCAAAATGACACTCGGTCCTTCATCCCGTGGCTTGGGAGAAGAAAAGTTGGTCCTTGCCATAAAGCTATAAATTAGCCTAAGTCATAGGGGTCGTCCGCATAAATGCTTGATAAAGCATGCACGGTCCCATTGTCCAAGGCCCACTACCAAAATAAATTATATTGGCGACAAATTTAGCGACTCCGAGTAATAATGTTGCTACTTTTTGTGTATTTAGCGACGTCTATAAAAGACGTCGTTGAACGTCACTATTAGCGACGTAGAGCGACGAGTAGCGACAAGCATTATTGTTTGGAAAGCAGATGTAGCGGTCTCGTTGCAAAATACCGTTGTTTTGTTACATTTAACGACGTTTTCTGACTCATACTTCAGTACGTCGTCGTATCTTTAGTCTACAGCGACGTTTAGCGACGTCCTTTTTTAGACGTCGCTAAAAAGTTTTATATAGGGTTCACGTGCCGATCGACTTTTCATTTTTTTACCCTAAATTCTTCCCGCTCTCTCGTCCCCAAATTTTCCTTCCCCTCTCGTCCCTCCAGCATCCCCCTCCCTTCGGCGACCCCCTTCCCGCGACGACCCCCGTTTCTCCAGCATCCCCCTCCACCGGCGACCCCCGTCCCTCCGCCACTCCTCTACCATCAATTTCCCTCGTCGATGCCGACCCGACCAGTCCCCTCCGCCGTTGCTCTGCCCCGACGACCCCGACCAGACTCCGACCAAGGCAAGTAAACCCTAACCCTATCTCCTCCTCCTGACGTGCTGATACAGACATGATACGACATGCACACATGCTGACACGATACACAGACACGACACACACAACACGCACACACATAAATATGACACATACGCATACACATACACACACACATACTCAAACACATATGCACACATGCTGACACGATACGACACACACGACACACACACAGACACGACATAGGGCAGTGAGCATATTGGCAAGTGCCACATTAGCATATGCCATGTGGCATTGCTGCAGCCGCAGCAACTTGTCTTGGCAAGGCTTGCATTGGCTCGAGCTACAAGCCACGTGGGCAGGGTTAGAGAAGTCAGGGGCTTTAGGAGATAGGGGAAACCCATTTGGGAGCTCGAGTACAGGCAAATGCCTGAGTGAAGTGTGTATGTGTCAAGTGTGAGTGTGAGCAGTGGTATGAGTTGGTATCAGTGTAGTATCTTGGGGAGATAAGAGTGCCTATTTGAGTTAGTGTTGGTACTAGTGAGTGAATGTAGTTTAGGATCAATTAGGATATTTAGAAGTGAATGCGAGTATCCTATCTAAGAGAGTTAGTGTATGTGATTATCAGTATGTGTTATATCTTAGTATTTCTAAGTAAGAGTGGGTATATGTGAGTGAGTGTCATTAGAGTGTTAGAGAGTTAGTTCAGTCCTAGTACCTGGAGTGTATAGAGTATCCTAGAAGTGTAGGTATGATTGGTACAGTATTTTGAGCCATTCTTTAGAAATTAAATTTACTTATGCCAAGCCTTTTGGGCCTATCAGAGTTATAGATTTTTTCGAAAATCTAGTATAACGCTGATTGCCTTAAAAGGCTTGCATAAGTAAGAGTGTATAGAGTGAGTATACCAGTAGTATATCGTAGTATCCTAGAGTGTATAGAGTGAGCTTCCTTACTTCCTTCTTCTTATTCGGGTCATTGAGCCGACTATTCCGTATCATAGGATATCTACCTCAACCTCACCCTAGAGAAGTGTGTAAATATTAATATTAACCAAGGTTCACAGTATCGGTTTCGGTATCGAAATCGGTTTCTGTATTATTTACGGTTGATATCATGAATCTCATAGCTTCCGCTAGCAGAGCACAATGTAGAGCCAAACGTGAAGCAGAGCTTCATATTCAAAATTTTAGAAGTAAAAAGTTTTGGATTGGTGGTGGGACGAGAAAGGATTCTGACTCGTCCCACCACCAATCGAAAAAAATTTACTTCTAATATTTTGAATATGAAGCTCTGCTTCACGTTTGGCTCTATATTGTGCTCTGCTAGCGGAAGCTATGAGATTCAGGATATCAACCGTAAATGATACAGAAACCGATTTCGATACCGATACCGATATTGTGAACATTGGTTAACATTAATATTTCTACACTTTTTAGGGTGAGGTTGAGGTAGATATCATATGATGCTGAATAGGATGCTGAGAGAGTCGAATGAGAAGCAGGGAAATAGAGGAGGGTCAGAGAGGGGGGGTCAGAGAGAGGGCCTTCTTGTTGAACATGTGACAACACTCATTTGATACTCATGTGTCTATATGCATCAATTTGGAATATATTCGAATAATGTGTATCTATCTTTGCATAATTATTGTCGAAATGGATATGAATTACTATATGCGGCATAGTTCATAGATGTATAATCGTCATCCTAATGACATGTACGGTGTGCAGGATGAATTTATACATAGGGTAGAGCAATTCCTGCAGTTCGCCAAGGCGTTCCCTCAGGACATGAACCGTACCAAAGTTAGGTGTCCATGTGTGAGATGTCACAACATGAAATATCATCCAGAAGTGGATGTGACATATCATTTGTATTCGAGTGGTTTATGACGAATTACTATCAGTGGATGTCACACGAAGAACTTGTGCCTTTAGCATCGGAGCTGGAGCCTAATTTCCCGTATATGGATGTCCATGACCACGCTGGTTACGAAGAAGGGTGTGTGCACATGGTTTTTGATGTTGCGGAGCCTAGTTTCGATCCAGACAATCATGATACGGCAGAGGAGGCACCGAATGCCGATGCTGCGAAGTTCATGGAGTTGCTGGAGAATATAAGGAATCTTTTGTATCCGGGTTGTAAGGATCATTCACCGTTGGAGTGGTTACAAGATTGCTGAGCATCAAGTCCGATTTTAACATGTGAATGTACAACCGAATCATTGAGTTGATTGTAGAGATCTTGCCGGTAGGTACAAAATTACCTACAGACTTCTAACGGTCTAAAAGGATGGTGAGATCTCTCTGGATGGGATACGAGAAAATTGATGCATGTTACAACAGGTGCATGTTACACTAGAAATACGATAAGGATGAAGGCGTGTACAGATTTTGTGGTGTTGATCGCTACAAGGCAACAAGTTCAAGTAGGACTCCCGGTGCAAGGAAGCCTACCGATTTGATGCACTACTTGCCGTTGACGTCGCGGTTGTAGTGGTTGTTTATGGTGAAGGAGACTGCAGAAAATATGAGCTGGCACAGACGAAAACAGATCGAAGGAGTGTTGGATCACCAATCTGATGGGGTCCGTCCAGCCTACGTCGCAGTGTCGTCGGTAGAACGTTGTTCTAGGTTACAGTCACATCTAACACAATATGATATTCTCCAGACGGAGGACAATCACATAAGGATACAATCTCAATCACAATTCTAAAGATAGATAAATAGCACGATGAAATTGAAAAAGAAAATCTACGAGAGAGACAAACAGAAGTGAAAATAAACAATTTCATTAATCAAACTCAAGGTTTCAATATTTGGAAAACAACTCTAATACAAAACAAGAAAAGGAGATGAACAAACTCTAGACATCTACTCCAAGCTCTACTAGTGTCTTCTAGGCTAGCTGTGAACCTCCATGTTCCTATAAAATTTTATCAACGGGTCTAATCAGGACGAGAACAAGTACATATCTCTCACAACAGTTCATAACATGATATGATATATAAAGCAAGCTATAGAATAATATACATGAAATGCTGTAAAAGAACAAACATGGAGACTGAGAAAGAATTATGATAAACTAAAATAGATATACATGATAATAGAGAACTGTAACAATCTACGTAATTTAGAGCACAAGTTGGTTATGTAAACTGGCTTATGTTGCACATGACTTAAATCTAGTTTGGAGTTGCACATGAATATGGTGTAGATCACATAACCAAATAAATACTCCCCCTGTCCCAATCAATACACAAGAATCTAGTCATGATATGTTATTGCACATGAGAAGTAGTGGGACCCATGGATAGCTAGTCCATATGAGTACCACTGGGTTTATACATGAAGGATCACATGATCATGAGTGTACATGAATATCACATGAGTGTACATGAATAAATACGAACACATGGAGTACATGATGCACATGATAAAGTACATGAACATGATATACCTGACGTATTCGAGGGGATAACATCGCATGAAGAGATCCATATAATACTAATCCGTGATAACATCGTGACAGCATCAAGTAAACTAGTCTATAACAAAAGAATATGTCCAAACAAGTATGAAACGGTCAGAGAATGTACTCGCCTTGATTTGTACGGCATGAACGTGTCGACATGAGGTTGGTAACGCTGTTATGCTCCATAAGATAGTCCCAAATGATGACACGGGCAGTCCTAATGAGTCCAATACAATCCAAATAGCCTAGTTAGATATATTGGAGTTACGAATCAAGGTTCGACACGACAATCGGGTCAAGACGTAGAAAATAGCCCTAATAGTCGTGATTATGATTAAAAAGGAAAATCATCAATAATACATATAATTATCTTTAAAACATTATAACACTTTATAATATATATATATATATATATATATATATATATATAAAATATATATATATATATATATATATATGTATATATATATATATATAGGAAATCATTACATTGTACTAAAATTCTCAATTGTCAAACACATTTTTAGGTCAAAAACTTAATATATATATATATATATATATATATATATATATATATATATATATATATATATATATATATATAAAAATATATATATATATATATATATATAGCTCTTCCTATGTCCGCTGCTCCCCCTTCCCCCTTTCCCCTCTAGGAGAACCCCCTCCCCGAGATCATAGCCGCCCAGCCAGTCCCCCCGCCGCCCTCCCCCGTCATCAGTGCCACCCACACCCGTACCTTTCTAGGCGATGGCCGGGTCGCCCGCACGATGGTCACAGTCGGGCGGCGCGTCACTCTCTTCCGCTGTCGGCCTGGACCCCCGCTCACCTCGCCATGGTAGGCGTCTCCTCCGCGGGGTTCGCTCAGAAGCTCAGGTGGCCGTCGACGGGACATCCTTCGGACCCTTATCCCATCACCTCCGGCGCCTCCCCCCGCTCATACGCCCCTCCCGCCCTTGCCGGAGCTCCCCCCTCCCCTCCGCCTCCTCGCCCCGTAGCGGCTCCGCCCCTTCGGTGGCCACCTTCCCCCTCTGTGGCAGGTATTCTCAGATGGCCTCCTTCGGAAGTCTCCGGGATCTCCGCCGCTGGGAGTTCCGGGCCATCACCTATTCCAAGTTTGAATTTACCATTTCAAAATTTGAATCTCCCGCTCTCACATGCGCCCCCTGCCGTCTCGCATATGCGCCCCAGACGATCGAGCAGGCGTATGCGCCCCACAAGCGGGGCTATGCGCCAGGTTCAACCGTCGGGGCCCTTGAGCTATCTGTGCCCTACCAGTGGGGACATGCGCCCGGGACGGCCGCAGGGGCCCTCGCGCCCCCCATCCCATGCGCGTGCCCCCGCCTTCCATGCGCCCCAGGGCTCTGCACATGCCTCTTCCCATGCGCCTACCCCCGCCTTCCATGCGCCCCCAGAGCCAGGCCGGGCGCATGCTTCTGGATCTGCGCCTGTGGATGCCCAACCTTCATGTGCCCAGCAGGGCCCATCCCCATGCCTTGTACGGTCGGTCATCCGCCCGTGGAAGCAGTCCAGCATACATGCGACCTTCCTTCGTTGGGATCTCCTGTGCCAGCATCCATCAGTACGCCTGCGGGCCCCACCTTTGCTCATTTTGTTAAGTGTAGCTCGCCTCCGTGCGGCTCCCCCTCGGGATGCGATGTAATTCCCGTCCTACCCCCCTCTACCGGCACGTCGGGCACCAATCCGCCTCCGCCCCCTAGTCGCTCTTTTGCTGATGTTTTACGCCCGGATAGGCGTCCACTGTCGCCTCCCCAGAGAATGGTATCGAGCTCCCCGAGCTTGAGTTCTCCACCCCGCCTGATGGTGAGAACATCAGCATTCGTTCTTCCCCGTAGAAATTTTCTTCTTATTCTCTAACTTCTCGAAGACATTCGTGTTAAAATTCTAGTCAGGATGCCCTAAACTACCGGTCGCACAGGAAGCCATTGCAGGTTGGGGTATCTCCTCTCCTTACCAGGTCGCACCGGTGGATTTCAAGCATCTGTTCCTCCACCTGTCATCTGATACCGACTGCTCCCTAGTCTGGGCAAAGGGCTCCACCACCATCGGAGCTCATACCGTTAAATTTGCCAAATGGTCCCCTAGTTTCAATCCCAACGTTGACGCTAAGGTTATCTCGATGTGGATCACTCTGTCAAAACTCCCCCTGGTCTGCTTCACTCCCGCCGCTCTCAAGAGGATTGCTATCTCCTTCGGGAAACTTGTCGCTATTGTAAACGAAACTCGCAATCTCACCAAAGGTAACTATGCTAAGATATGTGTAGAGATCGACCTATCCTCTGACCCCCAATCACTCATTCAGCTAGAGCTAGGGGCCGACCACACCTTCAGGCGCTTGAGTACGATAATAACATCAGCTTCTGCACGCACTATCAGATTAGAGGCCACCTATCGAAGTAGTACTTCAAAGCCCACCCCGAGCTCAGAAAGAAAGTGCCCCCAAAGAACCATCCCCAGAAGACAACCCATCTGACAACTCATCTTGCCACTCCAGGCCCGATTCCCCCCATCCAAACCATCACTCCCACTTCGATGAGAGCGACGGCTCCCCAGTCCCATCAAACCCACATCGACAAACGGCATCATGGCCCCAGCCAAGCCATCTGGCATCACCCTCCTCAACAGATTCGAGCTTCTAAGCCTCCCTCTAGAGGCAGAAGAACATCCAAACCCCCTACCCAACAAGCCTCAGACCGATGCTGGTGGAGCGCTTATTGTCGGGCCTTCCGTAGAGTCCCAGAAAAGGGGAGAGCACGACGGAGACCTCATCGCTAGAGCCTCGGAAGAGGCTAGAGATTTCAGGTAGGAGCTCCCGGCTGCTGAAGAACTCCCTTCATCGCCCCTTTCGGCCGAGGAAGTGCAGTCGCTTGACCTTGAGTACGAAGCCAGGATCCGACAAGCTCAGGACGCAGGCTTCCTTAACCCCAATAACCCTTTCAGCTCTTTGGCCGAGATCGAGTCAGAACTCGCCAACACCTTGGAGACCGCCCAGAAATTGGAGACCAGACGGAGGCCACCCTCACAGCGCCACAAAAGGGCCCAACTACCAATCAAAATAAAAAAAATCGAGCCAAAGAGCCTTCGATCATGACCACTCGATCGGCCTCAAATCTCAACCCCACACCCAATAGCACTCATGCGGACGCTTAACATCCTAATTTGGAACGTCAGAGGGCTAGCCAACAAACCAACCAAGAGAAGATTGACCTCCCTCATCAAAATCCATTGGATCGACATTATCGTCATTATCGAACCAAAAATCCCCCAGAAAAACCTCAAAGCCATCCAACTTCAGCTCGGCTTCCCGAGTGTCATTGCCGGGTGCTATGACATTTGGATCCTCTTCTCCGACGAATGCATGTTCGGTACCGTCCTCGACTCCGATCAGGCACTGTTATGCTGGGTAGAACACCCAGCCCTCTCCTCCAGATCCCTCATCTTTGCCGTTCACGGCAACTGGGACTTCGTCGAGCGCAAGCAGCTCTGGACCACCCTGAAGGATATCTACAGCTCCCTCCACACCCTCCCGTGGCTTTGTATAGGAGATTTCAACAACATCTCTAGCAGCGAAGAAAAGTCGGGGGGCCGCCCACCCCACCAACCGGCGATGAATGACTTCCTTCATTTTTCTGGCTAAGTTATACCCCATTCCCTTCTCTGGCAACTCCTTTACCTGGTGCAACATACAAGAAGGAGCCCGTCGCCAATATTCTCGCTTGGATCGAGCACTTTTTGACAACCGGTAGATCGACATGAATCTCATCTCCAACCTATCCCACGTCAACTCCATCGAATCTGACCACTCTCCCCTCCTCATCGAGGTCAGCACCAGCACCAACTAGATTAAAATCTCCTTTAGATTCCTTGACCTCTGGAGACATCACCCTCAATTCCAAAACATCGTGGCTTCCACATGGAACTCATCCAACAACTCGGATCCCCTTATCAGAATGGTCGTTAAACTTAAGGCCACCAAGCATGCCCTCGCTTCCTGGAGTAAACTTGCATTCGGCAACATTTTCCAAGAGATCAAGAACGTAGAGGACGACGTCACTCGTGCAGAGACTAGATTTGCCACTAATGGATCGTCAAAGAATCGTGCCACTCTTAACCTCAACAAGGTTGTCCTTAAATCTTGCCTTAAAATGGAGACAGAATTCTGGAAGCAGAAAGCCAGATTGACTTGGTACTGTGAGGGTGACAGAAACTCCGCTTTCTTCCACGCCTGCGTTAGGGGACGCAGGCATCAACTGTCCCTTCATCAAATCTCCGATGATAATGGCACCTTACTAAAAGACCAACAGTCCATCCAGGTGGCCGCTACCAACTTTTACTCTAATCTTTTCACCAAAGACATCGTAGCCAAAGACGAGAACTTCCTGATGAAAGTGCATCATTTGATTGATGAGCAAGATAATGATCGTCTGTTAATCCCCCTTCCGCGGAAGAAGTAAAGTCCGCGGTCTTGGCTCTCGATGAGAATAGCGCTCCCGGTCCAGACGAATTCTCGAGAATTTTCTTCAGGTCCTGTTGGAATATTATTCACACCGATGTGACCGAGGCTACTTTCGCCTTTTTCCAAGGAGCGCACTATCCCAAATCGATATCCGGGCTAACCTCATCCTCATCCCTAAAAAGACAACTCGAAGACCTTCAAATATTTCAGACCAATCAGTCTATGCACTTTTACTAACAAAATCAACTCCAAGATCATCGCCACCAGGATGGTCCACATCCTCCCCAAGATCATCTCCGAAAAACAGAGTGGTTTCATCACCGGTCGGAACATCACTGACAATATTCTGCTAGCCCAAGAGATTATTACATGCATAAAATTCCTGTCTCGAGGGGGTAATATCGCCATCAAGCTAGATATGGAGAAGGCATACGACCGCCTTGACTGGAAATTCTTGATTCAGGTCCTCAGGGCATTCGGGTTCTCCAAAACTTGGATTGACATCATATACAGATCCATTAGCCCTTCTTGGTTCTCCACTGTCATCAATGGTCAAGCAGATGATTTTTTTAAATCCAGTCGACGGGTTCGCCAAGGAGATCCTCTTTCCTCCACCATATTCATCATTGCTGCCGAAGCTCTTAGCAGAAATCTCAACGGCATGGCCAACATCCTCAGATTCCACCACTTCCATACTATCGCTGGATGTCCCCTTATAACCCATCTGGTCTACGCTGACAATATCTTCATCTTCTCCTCCGACGATGTAGGTTCTGTAGAGGTGATCTGCAATATCCTCGGACGATACACCAGATGTTCCGGTCAAAAGATCAATCAGGGAAAAAGCGTCATATACACCCACCACAAAGCGGACAGGACCCACTCGGCCACCCTCACCAATCTCACCTCCTTCATGATCGCATACCCACCATTCACATACCTGGGATGTCCATTGGTGTACGGTAGATCTAACTCCACCATCTTCAGCGGTCTCGTAAGCAAGACCAGGAAGAAGATCGAGGGCTGACACAATGTTACCCTTTTCCCAGGCGACAAGATGATTTTCATCAAGCACGTTCTGTCCTCCATCCCCATCTACACCCTGGCCGTCTGCTTCCCGCCTTTAAAGGTTCTATCATCCCTGGAGACTCTCCATACAAACTTCTTCTGGGGGTACCAAGAGGGTAAAGTCAAGCACCACTGGGCCAGCTGGGACACGATGGCTAAACCCACGAACGAAGGGGGCCTTGGATTCACCAAATTAGTGCACATCGTGGATGCCTGCTATATAAAATTATGGTGGAAGATTAGATCACATAACTCCATCTGGACATGTTTCATGAAAGCCAGATACTTCCCTCACGCGCACCCAGCATTAGCGGGGGCCAACAACCGCTCTTCTGTCTCCTGGCGTCGCATTCTTCACAGTCGTCAGCTTGTTGAACCCCTTATCCGCTTGCTGCTCGGCAACGGCGCCTCGTCTCCATGCCACGAAAGGTGGATTGGAGATTCGGTGTTCCATCTCAACCCTAACGCCCTACCGAACTGTACGATTCAGGATCTTTGGAGCAGCGCTTCAGGATGGAGGTAGGATCTGATCAGAGAGCGGATCAGGATGGAGGCGGCCTTAACGATCGCCGTCGCGGATGCACAAATCAACGATCTTTCAGACATCATGTGTTGGACCTCCACCGTTAGTGGAGTCTTCTCGATGGCATCTGCCAGGCACGAGGTCAGGATAGGAGGATTGCCATCCATTTCGATTGCCCCCTTCTGGCAAACTTGTATTCCCCTCAAGTGGTCGTTCCTGATCTAGAGAGCCCAACGCAGGAAGCTTCAGACCGACGACTCCCTAACCACCATAGGCTTCGGCCTAGCATCCAGATGTCATTGATGTACCTCCCATAAACCTGAAACAGCAGAACACATCATGATCTCCGGAGATCTTGTCGATAATCTATGGCACGAACTCGCCCACCTATGTAGGAAAAAGCATCGGCTCGGGGGCTACAACGATCTCCTAGCAAACAGGGGAGACTCCCATAGTTCTCAGATCACTGCAGCTGCTGGCATTTGGGCACTCTGGAAGAATCGGAACAAATTCAGATATGAAGACCGCCAATACAACGCAGCTCAACTGATCCGAGAAACTCGTCACCAGATCCTTAAAATCAAAAACCGCTGCTCCCACTCGTCGAACCGATTTTGGCAGGCTTTGCTTTAGCCCTGCGGCAGCACCTTCGAGTGCTCGGTTTGTTTACTATTTTTTGTTTACTTTCGCGCTTGGCGCGCTTACTTGTATAGGTTTCGGCATTTTACGTCTGATACATCAATAAACTTTCGATTATATATATATATATATATATATATATATATATATATATATATATATATATATATATATATATATATATATATATATATTTTATATATATATTTTATATATATATATATATATATATATATATATATATATAATATATATATATATATATATATTATTAAAAAAATATATATATATATATTATATATATATATATATGTATATGTATATATATATAGAAATATTATCGTATACTTGTATATTATCTCCAAAAGCAATACTAAGATAAAACTAATAATAATAAATATTGGTGATAATAATACTACAAAAATTTACGTATATTTATTTTGAAAACACAACCTCTCAAGTATTAGTACTTAATCGGCTCAAACTCAGCCCATACAATATTAATAAAAATTATAAAGAAAAATATTAATACTAATATATGTATATTTTTTTATATATTTGAAAGAAAACCAAATTTAGGCATATGGACTCTAAACCCGGCCCATAATCCATTTTTAACCAAATTCCCAAATTCGGTATTTGATTTATTAATAATAAAATAATTAATTTCTAATTAAATAAACTCTAAACCAAATAAACTAAAATCACTACAACTAATTAACTAACCATCTATGAACTATTAATCAAAAAACTTAGCTAATAACCTAATTAAATTATATGTAATATAATCCAACAGAGGGGTTTCTGATCCCCAAATCTCAAACTAAAGAAAATAGAGAGAGAGACAAGGGAAGGGGTGGCTCACAGTGGGCGAGTTCTCGGCTAAGGCTCCGGCGCCGGCGAGGTGCGGAGAGGAGGTTATGGCGGGGCGGCACCAGCAGAGGGAGGCGGTCGAAGCAGTGCCAACAGGGTCAGCCGAGGTCGGGTGGTCGGCTCGAACGGCGAGGGAAGCAGTGCCGGCTGGGGAGGGAGGTCTGGCGTCAGCGCTGGAAGCAGCCTAGGAGGTCGGGTCGGACCTAGGGTACGACGAATTTACGAAAGGGAACGGCGATGGTGAAGGGGGTTCGGCCGATTGGCTGTGGCGCGGTCAGGCGATGCGACCCGCCGGAGGGCACCAGGGAAGGAGGAGATAGAGATCTGGGTTTGGACGGTTCGCGACTGGTGGCGGCGACTCACCGACGCGGAGGCGGCGGGACGCGAAAACAGGTGGGCTCTCTTTCTTCCTCTTTGTACTTTGATGTGGCAGTTTTCTGTGGTGGTGACGGGTGTTAGGCGCCGAATTTGACGGTGGTGGAGTGGTCAACGGTGAATGGTGGTGGTGGTGGTCGATCCAGTGTGGCCCGAGCAACCGCAAAAAAATGGATGGAGATGGGTGGTGGTCATGATGGAGGGAATGGCCGAAAGCATGCTGGCAGTGGTGGTGGTGTGGTCGAGCGTAGAGGCGGGAATGTGGAGGGGGTGCTGGTGTGCTCGTGGATGATGACGAATGGTGGTGGTCGGCCAGGAAAGTCGAGAATTGTCAGGCAAGGGATGTCAGTGGTTGTCAATGGTGGTTCGGGATTGCTACAGGAGATGGGAGTGTTGGCGGCTAGAGAAATTGGGCTGTGGAAATTTCTAGGGATTTGGGATTAGGTTGCAAAAGTATTGGGGAGCGTGCTTTATATAGGGTAGGCTGAAAAGCCCTAATAGCAAAAATGTAAATGTAATAGAGTAGGAACTTAGTAAAATACTAACACTAACCCTAATGCTAACTGTTAACAATAGCTAAACTAATAATTAAATTAGTTATAAATATATATATACATATATTCACAAATCTTATTGAGAAATAATTTCTTATTAGAAATTAAATAATTATAATTTATAAGAAATTAGAAAAATGATTAGAATGATATAACTTTTAAATCAAAGACCAACCAATAGTGTTGGCACCCTCGATCAAAATTATTAAAACTCATGATTACTAAAGATTTACTAAAATAATTTGAGAAATAGAAAAATCCAAATATTCGAGAAAAATTCAAAAAAATTGGATGACGGAGGTTACATTGGGTCCCTCCTCTGACGATTTTACCCCATTCGGACTTTCGAGCTCCAGTATTCGTGTTGGCCTGTGATCGTCACTCCATACAATCTACCGCCTTGGATGTATATGAAGACTCCGTATATGTTTCTCACCGTTATTATCCCAAGTTCGAATAATCCGAAAAGGAACATCGATGTGTATTTATAGCCATTGATATATGAGTTAAATCAGCTGTGGAAAGTAGGTGCCAACACCTACGATGTTTCTAGAAAGCAAAATTTTCAGATACGGGTCGCACTGATGTGGACCATCAACGACTTTTCGGTATATAGAATGTTAGCTGGATGGAGCACTCATGGTCGTCTTTCTTATCCGTATTGCATGGACCGCACGAAGGCTTTTCGATTAAAATACGGAGGAAAATTGTGCTTCTTCGATTGTCATTGACAGTTCTTACCGAAGGACCATCCATTCTGGAGGAACATGAATGCATTTCGTGTCGACGTTGTAGAGAAGGCCAATCCACCGCCAAGGTGGATCGGAGGCACGCTATAGGAGGAGGTCAAGGATTTTTCAAGTGCTATCGAAGAGCCTACAAAAGGATACAAGTGTGATGAATTTGGTCGCACTCATAATTGGACAAAAAGAAGTATATTCTGGGACCTGCCTTATTGGAGCACCAATCTGATCCGACATAACCTTGATGTCATGCATATCGAGAAGAATGTGTTTGACAACATAATAAATACTGTGATGGACGTAAAGGGAAAGACGAAAGACAATCCCAAGGCCATGTTGGACTTGGAAGATATATGCAGACGTCTTGCGTTGCATTTGATAAAGAAAGGCAATGGGAAGTATAAGCAATCTAAGGCAATTTTCTCACTAGACAGGAAGGATAAAGTGAGACTTTGTAGGTGGATTTAGGGCCTAAAATTTTCTGACGGATACGTGTCAAATTTAAGAAGATGCGTCGATCCGAAGGAGAACAAACTGACGGGTATGAAGAGCCACGACTGTCATGTATTTATGGAGAGGTTCATTCCGATAGCATTTCAGGAATTATTACCATCGATAGTTTGGGATCCATTGACAGAGTTGAGCATATTCTTTAGAGATCTTTGTTCTACTAAGTTGCTTATCGATTGTCTAGAAAAGCAAGAGAAGGATATTGTAGTAACACTGTGCAAGCTTAAGAGGGTGTTCCCTCTTGGGTTCTTCAACTCCATAGATTATTTGCCAATTCATCTATCCTACGAGGCACGTGTTGGTGGGCCCGTCGATTATCGATGGATGTACCCGTTTGAGCGGCATTTGAACCATCTAAAGAGAAAAGTGAAAAACAAGGCTCGGGTCGAAGGTTCTATTTGTGAAGCCTTTGTTCTCGAGGAGATTACAAACTTCTGCTCGATGTATTTCAAGCCACATGTTGCTACTATAGAACAAGAGCTCCCAGAAACGATGATGGATATCTTGAATCTAATGATGCAATACTGAAAGTCTTCAATGCTTTCGGAAAGTCTTCCAGAAAAATGAAGAAAAGATATCTGAATGACGAGGAACTAAGGGCTACTCAGTTATATATATTGCTCAACTGCGACAAGGATGAAGTGGAAAAGCTCGAGGGGTAAGTAACTAACATGTCCACATTTACGTAAACTATACATGTAATAGTATCTAATATTATTATTACACTAATTGGTATATGTGTTGTTATTTTCAGCACATTTAATGATGAGGTAAGGTCGAGTAGACAGTACATAACGGATGAAGAACTAGAACAGTAAATGAGACGTTATTTTCCTTTATGGTTGAGTGCATATGTAAGATTATGCAGTAATTACTTCTCATATATGCACGTTGCACAGTAATTAATGGAACGCTGAATTTAATTTCTTATCTTATAGTATTTAGGTTGATCGTTCGGATGCAATACTAGAGAATGAGTCTATTAGAACTCTAGCCAAGGGGCCTATTTATTCCATCAAAATATGGCCAAGCTATTGTGTGAATGGGTTTAGGTTCAAGTCAACAAATGCTCCGATCAGAGAGAACTTTCGAGATCTTGATTCGACCAAAAATAGTTATTTGTGTATCCGATCTACAAACTACAAAGATGTAGATCTGGGCAATGATTTCTATGGCGTCTTACGGAAGATTGTAGAGTTGACATATAACTATGGCGTAGAGCCGGCTAAGATCGTATTGTTCAGGTATGATTAGTTCGATCTGATCCAAGATCAAGGTTGGAAAATTGACAAGCATGGTCTTGTGGATATAACTACCGTCGTCGTTATCAAGGATACGAACCATTTGTCTCAGCAAGTCAGGATCAACTAGTTTACTTCACTACTTATCCTAGACGGGAAACAACTAGATTGGACTGGTGGACAGTATACAAGACTAAAGCCATAAATACCTACGATGTTGACGAAATAGCTTATCAGGAGGACGAGCTATCTCTCGTAACAAATACAGTTGACGTGGACACAACGGAAGTTCCATATTACACGTCTAATCGTGTAGAAGAGGTAAAAGTATTCGAAGAGAAAAATGAAGTAGATGAAAGCAAAGATGAGGAGGAAGAGGAAGATGAGGACGCGGAGGACGAAGAAGATGAATTTTCATAAGATGATTGAAAGTAAAATAAAATGTAAAATATCTTCCACATTGAACGTCTAATATTGTCATTTTGTCCAATCCTTAATTAATCTCTATGTTTCCATCAATCTTACCAGATGGCACCCATGACCCAAGGATGTCGCTTGAGAGAGTCACGGATGGCTGCTGAGGAGGTAGTGGCACCTCCTGCTGTTGAGGAGGTAGTGCTTCCTCCTGCTGCTGAGTCGATAGTGGTACCTACTGCAGAGATGACGGTCAAGGAAGAAATTCCTTCTACTATTAAGGAGGAAGTTATTCCTAAAGCCGAGATTGCTGTGAAGGAGGAGGTGGCACCAGAGGACAGTTGCACCAGAAGTTCTAGTCATCCATCTCCTCTAGATATTGATCTTGCTGGCGTGAATCCTACTTATGCGCAGTGGCTGAAAGAGGGAGATCTCTCTGTGCCTGTGTAGAGGACAGTAGATATATATGATATGATTTTTGACTGGCTTTATTTCTAGTAGACTTATTTCTGGGTTAGACTTGGATCTTTCTGGATGTTATTATCTAGACTTGGGTGTTTATTTTACTTTCTGGATGTTTATGGAGTCTATTATCTAGACTTGGTTATTATCTAGAAATTCAACGGAGGGTTGCTCTGAGTCTATTTTTATAAACTGTGATATGTTAAATGTATGTTTATTATCTACAAATTCAACGAAGAGTTACTCCGGGTCTATCTTTATAACATGTGATATATTAAATGCATGATTATTATCTTCTAGATATCTATTTCTATCAGGTATGGCAGGACGCAGAGGATCTTACCCCTGTGGCAGTAGAGAAGTATCCCACGGAGGTAGAGGTTTCATCGGTGGACGGGGTGGTACTCTGTTAGTGGATGACGGTTCTGATACCTCGTCTTATAGTACTCCAGTGTACCAGCCACTCGGATCTCCGTCTACGTCTATAGTACTTGGCAGCACTCCTAGAACGGACAGTTCCAGGCCTGATCCTAGCCCGTCCAGCAGCATTTCTCCTACTAACGGCACTAGGGAGACGGAGAAACGGGTGGAGGAGGTTGCACCTACGCCGTCTACATATGATCCGAGCGATCCCCCATGCGCCCCTCTGGACAAGACGAGGATGGAGATTCGGTCCGACGGGCCTACAAAGTAAGTTAATTAGTTAACATTTATTTATACTTATATCTATATATTAATGAATTTAATTATCGTTGTGTAGATATCTTCCCTCGTCAGTTTAGAGGGTATGGGGACTTTTTCTGAGGTCCAACTACGGCGGGCCTTGGATCAACTACTCGGATGAGAGGAAGGCATTCTGGTTTGCCCACTTCAAGATAACTAAATCATATTACTTTTAGTATAAATCATATTTTATGCATATTGTATAGCTAACTAATTTAATTCTTGTAGAAAATATATTTTTATCCACCATACCGGGCTGAGACGATTGAGAAGCAATTTCCTGCCGTTGTCGCCAAGTTGATCCGGGATGTGATCGACGACCAGAAAGCTCGAGACCGTTCCGAAAAAGGGATCCAAGGTTGGATCACGTCCGAGCAGTAGACTGCCATAAAGGCTAGATTCGATGCTCCTAGGTACAAGGAACAGTCGGAGAAAGCGAAGGTGGCAAGGACGAAGACAGGGAAGTGGCGTGGTGGCTCGATTCCCATGACGAAATATTTTCGTCGCTATGTACGTGTTTTACTGTAATATATTATTTAATAAAAGTAGTAATAAAATGTTTAATTTCAATGACAAATATTTTATTATAACAGGTAAAGAAGGGTGCGAACTCCAACATGGTGACGGTCTTCCTGGCTACCCAATAAAATGATGGAAAGCTCATCGATGATCGGGCTACGCAGTGCTATGTAAGTATTACTTTACTTGTCACTAACTTTATTATAACTTAAAAAATATGCAAATATATCCATAGACGTGGAACAACTAGGTTGGTAGTAAATATTATGCTTATTATCATGACCCGCACCCAATATAGGGATATGATAAGTGGGTACGTCCAGCCTACGCCTCAGTGTCGGCAGTAGAACGCTGTCCTAGGTTACTATCTAATCAACAACTCACGCAATTATATAATGTACTTGTCAATCTCAACTCCGAACGGAGGACAAGTATAGATATAATGAAATCTCAATCACAGTCTAAGCACGATATGATAACACAGAAGTTTATAACTAAGACTAAATAACAACAACAAAACCAACTACTAAATAATAATAATAATCTCAAACAATCTCAAAACAATATCTCAACTTATTACAATTCAAGTTCTAAAACATAAAAGCTAAATCAAGTCTACTAGCTAGTCTCCCGATCACTCCTGAGTGTCGGGGCCAAAGGCAGCTAAGCCATCTCCTGCTCCAAGGCAAATAGGACAAATGTCCTCAGGGCAATCATCTGTAATATTTTCAACAGGTCCAGTCAGGACATGAACGAGTACAACTCATCAAAAATCCCAAGTAAATAACAAAGAACTATAAAGCAGTTTATAGACAGTTATATTGATGAACATGGTAGTTTATACAGGTAGTGATGTAGAAAAACAGTTAAGGTACAAGAAAAGTAAGGTAACTAAACAAGAGGAGAAGCATGGCAAGAAAGACTGTAAAATATAATCTAGCTGAACTAGAGTAACATGATATAAGTCCAGACAGTATAATATGAGTCAAGTATAATCTCAGTGTGAGTCCAGACAATGTAATCTAATACCAGATGATTCCAGTATAATATGAGTCCAGACAATGATCAATAATTCCAGGGTGAGTCCAGACAATACTCTAACAGTGTGTTTTAAAATATTAAGATCGACATGTAAACGGCTGTAGGTAATACGGCACATCGTACACTCGGCCAAGTGTGGGATGGCTATCATTCCAGTATAATTCCAAGAAAGTGGTTCCAGTATTTGGGAATGTTCACATGTCTACTCCAATATTTCCCCGCCCAACAAGTACAAGTGAATCCATAATCCGAGAACATGAATGACCAGTAATTGATTCCAGTAGGTGATTCCAGTAGGTGATGCCAGTAGTGATTCCAGAAATAGAGGCCAGACATGAATAATAAGTGTCGCATAAAATGGATCCAGTAATATCAATCGTGTTTGTAACAGAGAATCAAATAGAACTAACTAGAACTGAAGTACAGTAATCGACAAGTAAATGAAAGAACTATCAGAGAATGTACTCGCCTGATACTCTGAAAAGAGTAGTGTAATATCAGATGTCTGCACCGGAGTCACAATATCCTAAATAGAGCAGTATGGGTTATAATGTGTTTAAAATATGATAAATAAAGTTTACGATACAATCTACATGATTTCTAAGCAAATCTAGGTCAAAGTTAAACTTGGTCAACTATGGGTCAAACCAAGTCAACATCTAGTCAACTAGGTCAACAACAAGGCTATCTTGGTCAACTGGTCAAACTTAGGCTAGCAAGGGTCAATTGGTCAACCTTAGGGTTTTGGTCAAACTCTGGACTGTTGGGTCAGCTCTAAGATAACTAACTCATATTCCTAGTCATAGGCTATTACCTACCACTCTACTTAACTACACTCAAAGATACCTACCAATCTATTCATATGTGCCATTTGATTTCCAACTCCTCATTAACCTCCTTCATTGATACCCTCACAGAATAATGTTCACACTTCCATACATGTGCTCTTGTGCACATGTCCACTCTTCCTCTTCTAACCTTTCAATCCTTAGCCAACCTTCATACACCCACCTATAGTACAACTCACACATAGCATCATACATTATATTTGCATACACTCATGCTTATATACATGCATATTTACATACTTCATGCATAGATATATATATTAAGGAGATAGAGAGGGCTAAGGTTGTGTGTGGTATGTGTTTGCAATGTAGGGGCTGTGTGTGGTATACATTATTACATAGGTTCCCAGTTTTTAGTGTGTGTGTGTGTGTGTGTGTGTGTGTGTGTGTTTGTGGTAATAGTTGTGTCAATGTAATGTGATAACCAATGTGATAGGAAAACAGTAGAGTGTCAATGTGTGTTCTCAAAATTTAGTGTGTGTGTACATGTCAGCCATGTGTGGTGTGTCAACATTGGGTTGAAATGTGTCTCAGCTTTAGAGTCCTCAGAAAAAACTGGAATCAAGCAATGTGTGTGTTGGTGGTAGATGTGAGGGTGTCCATGTGTATGACAGTGTGTAAATAGGAAGACAGTGATGTGTATGTGTCATGACAGTGGATTGAAAATAGGGTATCTCAGGAAATTGGGATTAATGCAATGTGTTAGGGTGTGTCAATGGTAATATGAACTGTAGGGTGTAGTTCCTGTGATCTCAGGATTTCCAAATCAGTCCATGTGTGTGTGTGATACTAACAGAAAGGGTGTGTGATGGAGGACAGTAGCTAGGTTGTGTGCCAATTCAGTTAACAAACTAACATGTGTGTGGCACTTCACTTCACTAACCACTCACTCATGAATTATATCTAGACACACACACCACACTACATATATAAAACCAAACTTAACCTACATGAATCTCTCCTCCCTAAACTAACATTCTTAGCACATATCCGTTTCAGGTTTCTACTACAGAAATCTCAGGAAATTGGTGCAACTCAGGATATGGCAATGGCAGTTCCTACATTCAATTCCCAAACACATTTCGAAACACAATATCTTGATAACATCGACCAAATCAATAAGCAACCTTAAGGTAACCTATTACACATATAGAGGAGTTAATCTGATAATATAATCATGGGGAAAAATGGTTTAAAATACTTAAATTTAGGAAACAGAACTGTGTGCACACATTAGTGTTCTCAGGTTATTAAGCAAAATGATTGTTCAGTGTAACAGTCCTAGCAATCCTAATCTCTTCAAAAACCCAAATTCTCAATCATGAACCATAAACTAACATTCCAACAATCTAATACACATATATAGGAATTAATATGGCAATTTAAAACATGAAAAAATGGTTGGAAACACATTTTAAATTCAGAAATTGAAAATAGGAACACAGTGTATCAGTAATTGGCTCGAACCCCTAATTGACTTAGGAAAAACCCAATAATTGTCAAATTGTTTGTGCCAACATGAAGTGCACACGTGTACGTGTCATAGGGATGCATTCGTGTCTAGAAAATAGGATACGAGGTGTCCAAAACTAAAAAAATGCGACCGACTTTCATCTCTGTTCGACCAGTCGGTCTCACAGTCAGGCAGGCTTATACCATTACGCTCACGAGCAGAATCAACGCTTGAGCCTACCTAAGTATCAGACAGTATGCATAGACTGGCCTCGTACAGCGAGGACGCTGCCTCGTGCACACGACACCGGGCACGACACGACTCGTGCTCGTGCCCACGTGTTCGCCGAGGCTAGAGGAATATGTCTACGTGTCTGTTTCGTGCCCATATGATGCATGTCGTTTGTACGAGACGCGTATCAGACGCGATTCTCGTGCGCGCTCGTGTCAGGCTACGGCCAGTACGAGAGTAAAAACTCCCAAACCACTAAACCAAATCGTGTGAGACTTTGGGGGCATGTTGTCAGACATTACCCCCAGGTGTCCACCAATTTTGGTGTCCAACCCAGTCGTGTCATGTCGGATATGTACATGTGGCAGCAGGATACTGCACGGGGGCCTCGTGCTGTAGATCGTATCCAAATTTGGACACAAAAACCAATCCAAATCATGCTCAGTCACATACATACATAAGCTACATATGATTAGCTACCCAAATATATAATTTGTTTTAAAAACTAAGAACAAAAAGTTCTAAGAGGCATTTCGTCGAACACCCAATTAAATATACTGACACGTGTCCGATACGGACACGAAATGGACACTATTTCCTATCAAACTTGGGATACACCTAGGGGAACCCTAAATGAATGCAACTATAGGAAGAAATCAGGAATTTATTAGGTTTTGTAGGATTTTACCTATTGAGTGTTCAAACTCAATGTAAAGGGCCTCGATTTGACGTCTTCCTCGATTTGCTACGGTTCAAACGTCCTCAAACCTCGCTAGCAAGCACCCACAAGTCTCCTCTAATGTTGGGGATGATGATACAATTGATTTAACTCAATTTGGGCTCAATTTGGATTAATTGGGAGAAGTTTAGGGAAGAACAAAGTAGGGTTCTTCTTGGTTTTTAAAAAAGAAGGCAATGGCTACTAGATGATACTTTATAAGAAGGGGGCTTGTATGGCTGCCACAATAGTGAATTAGGGTTAGGGTTAGATGTAGATGAGTGGCTAGGGCTTGTCCACCCAATTCCGAGCCTTCCTATTGGTTCAAGGCTTTCTTTTTCACAAATATCCTAAGAAAATATCCCACCATAATAATATCTAGATATTACTAACCTTGGCACTTAGTAGGAATGTTCTAACCTTGATTTTAACCTCAAGACTAATCTAGGTTAGGTTAACTTCTAGGTTAAAGCTTAACTAAAAGATTAGCACAATATTTAATTAATCAAAATTATAATTTCACAGAATTGTCAAAATGACCAAAATACCCCTAGGCTAAAAAGTTGTAATTAGTCATCCTAATCACATGACTAGGCTCCCTTGGTCATGGTTAGTCTCTAGGCTTAGCAAAACTAGGGTTTAACTAGTTAACCATCAAAATCGCAATTTAATATTTTAAATAGTTTTAAATTGATTAAAATCACCAAAAATTACAATATGATTTAAATATCATTATTAAATGATTACAATCACAAATTTTCAAAATTACTCTCATTTGGAAAATTGGGTGTTACATGTCTACCCCCTTAGAAGAATTTCGTCCTCGAAATTAAGATGATCGTACTCCTCCTAGGTCAAACCCCCAATCAAACAAGGTCAAAGAATAATATGCAATCATAGTCCTACTGGTCATGATTCTACAGTCTCGAACAGGATAACTATGCTATCTAGCATATCACAAGAATATCCTGACAGGTACTAATGGAAATCATACATGAAGGTGGAAGAGAAGAACAAGGAGGTCAAACCTGCTAACCCGTCACCTACAGCGTCAGTCTCCTCGACTTCCATAGCAAAAGTTCTACCCCTCTGGTGCTGAGCTACAGGTGGCCTAGCTCGCTCAAGAGGAGGTGCAGCGGGACAATCTATCATCTTGTGAGCACCAGACCCACAAAATAGACAAACCTTCAACCTCCTCCTACAAGACTCCCAAACATGCCCTGCCTTCCTGCAGTAAGCACAAGTCTGCACCTTGCGGTCCTGTCATCTAGGCTGATGTTGTACCTGCTGAATCCGTACGTGAGGCCTCTTGGCCGGACCTCCACTGCTACTGGCTACATGAGTATCTCGACCCCTCTTCAGTTTCAACCCTAGATTATCCTCTGCTGTCATAGCTCCTGCTAAGATCTCCGCGAAAGAAGCATCCCTGTCACTCTTGGTCAATGACCGGACCTCTCTGATCAAACCTCTGCGAAACTTCCTCGCTTTCGTCTTCTCGCTCAAGTCCTCAATGAATCTGCTCAGCCGGCAGAACTCTCCAGCATATTCCTCGACTGTCTGGTTCCCCTGAACCAGGCTCTCAAACTGTACCTCTATGCCTCCAAGTGCTACGTCTGGAAAGAACAGCTCCTTGAACAGCTCCTTGAAGGCTGCCCAAGTCTGTCCCTCGGTTCCCACTCGGGGGTCTGTCTGGTACCAGGTGTGGGCCAAGTCCTGCATCTGGCTGCCTGCCGTCTCTATCTGAAGTCGGACTGGTATCTCTGCTAGCCGAAATATCTCCTCAATGTGCTCTATCCAGTCATCTGCATAGTGGATGCCCTCTGTGCCAAGGAAATCCCTCGGACGCATCTTCTGAAACTCCTGAATACCCGACGTCCTCTGATGGCACTGATGTGTCTGTCCTCCCTGTGGCTGTACGATAACCATCTCTACCGTCGTCCTGACCAGCTGGTGAGCCTCGTCTATACCCTGACGGAAGTCGGCAGTCTGGCGCTGCTGCTGCTGCTGGTGGGACTCCAGAATCGTCTTTATAAAGAAAAACAGGTAGCAGCGTCAACCAATCCTGCAGGTGGCTGCGGATGCTGCTACTGAAACACCTCAGGGATGACTGGGGTCGTCCTCCGAACAGGTGGAGGCATACCCCCAAGGGCTACAGTCATTCCTGTCAGATCAAAAACAGAAGGTGCTACAGTCCCAGCATCCTGTCGTACTGGACGAGAGGTGGCAGACCCCTCTCCATCGGCTGCTGTACCAGAGCGATGTGATCGTGTCTCCACCATCCTGAAGACAGATCGAACAAGGAAGTCAATAATGAGTAGGAATCGATATAAACAAAGGAGGACAGTTTATTTCAAAGAAGGCAAATCAGTACGATATGCAGATGGCATAATTTAAAGCAGAATTTTTCTAACTGTGATTGAGTACCTCTCTGTTAAAGCATATCTCTCAATCCTATCGCAGGCTGTAATGATACTCTAGTTTGAATACCATAACATAAACTCGACCAGCATGGTCCACCACTAAAAATGTGTCACGACCCGTACCCAATATAGGGGCACGAGAAGTGGGTACGTCCTGCCTATGCCGCAGTGTCGGCGGTAGAACGCTGTCCTAGGTTACTATCTAATCAATAACTCACGCAATTATATAATGTACTTGTCAATCTCAACTCCGAACGGAGGACAAGTATAGATATAATACAATCTCAATCACAGTCTAAGCACGATATGATAACACAGAAGTTTATAACTAAGACTAAATAACAACAACAAAACCAACTACTAAATAATAATAATCTCAAACAATCTCAAAACAATATCTTAACTTATTACAATTCAAGTTCTAAAACATAAAAGCTAAATCAAGTCTACTAGCTAGTCTTCCGATCACTCCTGAGTGTCGGGGCCAAAGGCAGCTAAGCCATCTCCTGCTCCAAGACAAGTAGGGTAAATGTCTTCAGGGCAATCATCTATAATATTTTCAACAGGTCCAGTCAGGACAAGAACGAGTACAACTCGTCAAGAAATCCCAAGTAAATGGCAAAGAACTATAAAGCAGTTTATAGATAGTTATATTGATGAATATGGCAGTTTATACAGGTAGTGATGTAGAGAAACAGTTAAGGTACAAGAAAAGTAAGGTAACTAAACAAGAGGAGAAGCATGGCAAGAAAGACTGTAGAATATAATCTAGCTGAACTAGAGTAACATGATATAAGTCCAGACAGTATAATATGAGTCAAGTGTAATCCCAGTGTGAGTCCAGACAATGTAAATATAATACCAGATGATTCTAGTACAAGATGAGTCCAGACAGTGATCAATGATTCCAGGGTGATTCTAGACAATACTCTAACAGTATGTTTTAAAATATCGAGATCGACATGTAAACGGCTGTAGGTAATACGGCACATCGCACACTCGGCCATGTATGGGATGGCTATCATTCCAGTGTAATTTCAAGGGAGTGGTTCCAGTATTTGGAAATGTTCACATGTCTACTCCAATATTTCCCCGCCCAACAAGTACAAGTGAATCAATAACCCGACACAAAAATAGTACAAGTCCAGCCATAACATGAATGATACCATTAAGTGATTCCAGTAGGTGATTCCAGTAGGTAATTCCAGTAGGTGATGCCAGTAGTGATTCCAAAAATAGAGGCCAGACATGAATAATGAGTGTCGCATAAAATGGATCCAGTAATATCAATCGTGTTTGTAACAGAGAATCAAATAGAACTAACTAGAACTGAAATACAGTAATCGACAAGTAAATGAAAGAACTATCAGAGAATGTACTCGCCTGACACTCTGAAAAGAGTAGTACAATATCAGATGTCTGCACCGGAGTCATAATGTCCTAAATAGAGCAGTATGGGTTATAATGTGTTTAAAATACGATAAATGAAGTTTACGATACAATCTACATAATTTCTAAGCTAATCTAGGTCAAAGTCAAACTTGGTCAACTCTGGGTCAAACCAAGTCAACATCTAGTCAACTAGGTCAACAACAAGGCTATCTTGGTCAACTGGTCAAACATAGGCTAGCAAGGGTCAATTGGTCAACCTTAGGGTTTTGGTCAAACTCTGGACTGTTGGGTCAGCTCTAAGATAATTAACTCAAATTCCTAGTCATAGGCTATTACCTACCACTCTACTTAACTACACTCAAAGATACCTACCAATCTATTCATATGTGCCATTTGATTTCCAACTCCTCATTAACCTCCTTCATTGATACTCTCCCAAAACAATGTTCATACTTCCATACATGTGCTCTTGTGCACATGTCCACTCTTCCTCTTCTAACCTTTCAATCCTTAGCCAACCTTCATACACCCACCTATAGTACAACCCACACATAGCATCATACATTATATTTGCATACACTCATGCTTACATACATGCATATTTACATACTTCATACATAGATATATATATTAAGGAGATAGAGAGGGCTAAGGTTGTGTGTGGTATTTGTTTGCAATATAGGGGCTGTGTGTGGTATACATTATTACATAGGTTCCCAGTTTTTAGTGTGTGTTTATGGTAATAGTTGTGTCAATGTAATGTGATAACCAATGTGATAGGAAAACAGTAGAGTCTCAATGTGTGTTCTCAGAATTTAGTGTGTGTGTACATGTCAGCCATGTGTGGTGTGTCAACATTGGGTTGAAATGTGTCTCAGCTTTAGAGTTCTCAGGAAAAACTGGAATCAAGCAATGTGTGTGTTGGTGGTAGATGTGAGGGTGTCCATGTGTATGACAGTGTGTAAATAGGAAGGCAGTGATGTGTATGTGTCATGACAGTAGATTGAAAACAGGGTATCTCAGGAAATTGGGATTAATGCAATGTGTTAGAGTGTATCAATAGTAATAGGAACTGTAGGGTGTAGTTCCTGTGTTCTCAGGATTTCCAAATCAGTCCATGTGTGTGTGTGATACTAAAAGGAAGGGTGTGTGATGGAGGACAGTAGCTAGGTTGTGTGTCAATTCAGTTAACAAACTAACATGTGTGTGGCACTTCACTTCACTAACCACTCACTCATGAATTATGTCTAGACACACCACACTACACATATAAAACCAAACTTAACCTATATGAATCTCTCCTCCCTGAACTAACATTCTTAGCACATATCCTTTTCAGGTTTCTACTACAGAAATCTCAAGAAATTGGTGCAACTCAGGATATGTGTAAAACCCCTATTTTTTAATTATTTATTATTATTTTATTAGACTTAAAAATTAAATTTATAGAATTTATGGTTTTATTTCTTTTTTTGATGACCCGATTTGGCCAATTTAGCCCGAACTGGGCCCGAACAAATTTTAAGCCCATATGAGCATGCGGGGTGACTAAGGTGGCCATGTAGAAATATTTTGTGTATGTACATATTTTTAAATTATTTTTAGAACTTGTTAAATATTTATTTACTTTTGGTACAAAATCTATATTTTATTAATAAAATAATATTTTTCAAAATTTTATAATTTTTGGACCCAGATGAGGGTGTACGGTATGAGTTCACCCATTGGGACGATTTTATAAAATTATTATTATTAAAGTTACTTTGTGGAAATTTAATAAACATGTTTTCCTATTTAAATCTTATTATTATTTGAGTTGATTTATTAAGGATTGAATTTATATATATGTGTAGATATGCCCAAATATATTAAATAATTGGATAGTTGAATTTTAAATGGTATTTGGATTTTAAATAGATTTTTGGGGTATTGATGGATATATATATATATATATATATATATATATATATATATATATATATATATTGAAGTTCGAAAAGATAAGGAAAAAAAAAGAGAAAAAAAATAAGTATTGCATGGAGGGTCGGCCCCACCACCTGGCCGACCCCATACAAGCAAACTAGAGTAGCAGCACTTAGCAATGTGCGCCCCTCCACAAGTGAACGTGGCAGCAGCACCATGAGTTGGCCGCCCAACTCAATGAAGTAGCAGCAGCACAAACAAGTAGGGGCCGACCCCTTTTGATCCCTTCACCTATATACATATGTATATATGTATATTTATGTTTTAAAAAACAAAATCCAAACCCAAACCCTAATCTCCTCCTTCTTCCTCATCTCTCCTCCATCCTCATCCCTCTTCTCGGCATGCGTGTCAGCCTCACCGGAGCTACAGTATTCCCGCCTCCCGGTCGTTACGACAACAACAACAACAACAAATTTCCACTTTAACGTATCCCACTTCTCCGATCAATTTCTCCGCCAATATAAATCCATTTTTAGATTCATAAATTCGTGTAGAAAGCCCACATGACCCTCTTTGAGATCCTCCAGGTGGATTTCGACATGGCCATCCAACTTGCTCGAAAAATCGAGGCGAAGTTGGAGAAAAATTACTTTTCTGAAATATTAAAAACTGTTTTAAAACACAAACTTGTCGGCCACTTTTCTCGCTGTCCATTAAACTTTCGTAAAAACTAATTGAAGGTAGTCAAAGATAACATAACCGAGATCGTAACGCACCCTCTGGATTCACATTTCATCTAGTAGTAGAAAGTTACACGTTGTTAAAGTTTCACGAAAAATTGTAAATTCTGTTTTCAAAAAGTGGGAAAACATCCTATACGGCGTACGCTCCGACAAACCGGGCGACGTGGTCGCGCACTATATGCATCGAAAGGCGCGTATGGATGTTGTCGACATGTGGGAACTGACGGAACCCGATTTCGTTGCATGTGCACGACGAAATCAGTACGTATCCGTCGAGATACCCCCGTATCGACCATTTGCAAATTAAGTCACAACTTTGTGCACACTCATCATATCGCGATGAAACTTACGCCATTGGACTCGAAATATTTTTTTGGTCCTATGAGCCAAGTTTGGTCCGATTCTGAGACCGTTGATCGGAACGCTATTTTGGCGGGCCCACAATCCCACTCAATGGATGATTTTGTGCACGGCCCACCGAAATCGAAAATTGGACATACCGTTGGGTTCGCCTCATCAAAACAAATCTATAGACATATAGTTTGATGACTTTAGAGACCGTAGACATTGGCACATATTTCGGTGCAAAGCGGATCCAACGGCGGACATCGTTTTGACCCAAAATTTTAATTTTGCCCCTGTTCCAGAATTTAACTTTTGAACAGGCATTTCCTAGGTATACCTTTTATTCTAAACTCGTTCGTGATGTTTGTTGCAGCATCCGGAGTCATCTGCGGGATTTGGCTTTTCTTGCTTCGTTTATTTGTCTGTTCGAGCTACTGGATTATTCTCTTTTGCACATAACCTCAGGCAAGATACCTTACCATTATATTATTTATATTCAGTTTGTATTTTATTATATATCACTGTTCATTTATTTCCAGTTCTTACCGTTCCTGATTTACTGTCTGCTCAGTGATATTAGATATACTTTGTTATTATCCTTTGACTGCATATAGACTTAGAGTTAAGAGACTACCGTCTGTATTGTATCGCATATACCTTAACACAGTTGTACCACGAGGATATGTGAGATGAGTAGCATGTAGAGATTCTTGTGTGTGGGCTGATCCCCTATGCGCATGCGTTAGGGCTAACTGCTAATAGAGGCATGTTAGGAGACTTAGCAGTTAGTAGAGGTATATGAGACATGGATGTGACTCTATTACATTGGGTGGGAAGAACAGTTCCTTAACGTATGGGCCAAGTATGCACTTCCCTATTGCCGGTTATCTCCGCGGGAGATACGGTCCTGGATCCTTATACTGATTTACTGCTGGCCTCTGACATTCGATGAATGTTATGCTTTGAGGTCCCTGGTATCCTGATGGGCCATACCTGAGATTACTGCTACTGAGCCAGAGTGTCCATGCGTTGGAGGTTTGTTCTTAACTGCATAAATACTGTAGTACGGTTAGATTACCTTATTATCGTCTTGTCACTTATTTCGGGTTGTGACATATTATATATTCAGTTTATTATGGCATGTTCTTCCTGTATCTTATTACGTCCCTCTGAGGACCTGGTTATCTCTCCAGGTGTGTGCTTTTGTGATTTTGCAGGTGTTCTAGCTAAGGCCGTGATCTTCTCCATTCTTTCGAAGACGGTTGCGCTTGGTTCGTCTCATTATTTTATCGATCACTTCTTGTACATTTTATTTGAGGTAGTTGGTAGTGGACTTTGTTTTCGTCCAACGATTGTATACATGACAAATTCAAAGTTGCTTTTATATTATTTATTTATCTAGTGGATGAGATTTAGTTATTATGGTTCTACTGTATTTTACTGCTTATGTATACATGTAAGGTTTCCATATATTGGAGTGTACTTCGTATGTATACAGCTGGTATGTCGATGTACCTAGTCCTACGTATTTTGGGACTGGGACGTTACATGTTTTTGTGGTGGCCCATGCAGGTCGAGTTTGTCACTTCGGTTACGTTACTGTACCGATGTGAACCTGCAACATAGGATTAGAATTATAGGAATCTCATCCATACAGCTTGACCTCTTCCCTTGGCTTCAAATTCCGAACTCTCGTTCGACTTCCTTGAATTGCACCTTGCTTGATTCCTTTCTACCGTCGATTCTTATTTTCGTGCTTAGTATCGACTAGGAAGATAACTACACTAGTATATGCTCATAGGTCACACATATGTCTAGAATGGTTATATTGGCAATTGGAATACATTCAAGACTCTAATTGAGTAAAAAGGCTTTTTAGTATGATTTAATGATTAGTAAATTATAAAGTAGTATATTACCAAGGGAAGTTTTAATCTTGAGATTTCTAAATGGTAAACACCATCGGATTGATACTGCAGGAAGGAAATATATATATATATATATATATATATATATATATATATATATATATATATATATATATATATATATATATATATATATATATATATAGCTAGAATCTTTATACAATGGATTTAAGAAATTGATTGATTTTTGAGTTTTGGTATTTATGAATTATGGGGTTATAGCTATAAATCTTGAACAAATATAAAATTGATTTGATTTCGAGTTGTGATATTTATGATTTATTGGATTATAGTTATACACCTTTGTACAGTTATAAATTTGGTTTGAAAATAATCTTAGATTTCAAATGTGGTTGTAGAAATTATTTAAATTTGCGTCGTACAGCTTGCGATTTTCGTGTTTAGTAAATTTTGAATTTCAAGTAGAAGTAATGACGGTGAATTTTGGTTTAAAATATTTGAAAGTTATGAAAACGATTTTTGAAATTTTTTATTTTAAATGGTGTCCTATGATTAAGGATTTACGAATCTATTTAGATTTTTTGTAAAAAAAAAAGATTTTACTGATAAGATTATTTGAAAATTTAGTTTAATGAGGGATTGCTAATATTAAAAATTTTGGGAGAATTTCGAAGGTTGTGATGGAAAGTTATTTTGATTGATTAAAGGAAGTTACCATTTAAAAGTTGTGATTTTGCTGGAATAACTTAGCATGAATAGAAGTTAAAATTGATGCGAGCAATGAGCTTAATTTTTGAGATTGCTTTTAATATGCTAAGAGTTTTATTATGAGTTATTTGAAAATTTTAGAGTGTTAAATTTTTGATTGATTGTGAAATTTTTATGGATTCGTAAATTATGAACTCTTGAGTTAAATAGTTGAATTTAAACCTTAATTTTGGAAAAAGTCAGTAGTAACATGATAAAAATTTGCTTTGATATTTATGTGTCACGCCCCAGAACCAGAATACTGGAGAGCGGGGGCAGACATAGCCAGCTACGTATATAAAATGGGATCCATCTCGCTATACGGTCACGGCTGTCTAGATACATGAGGGTTTATCTACAAGCCAGCAGTCTCTTAAGGTCATGAACAAGCCTATTGTCTCAATCACAAGCAAGTAAGTAAAAGTCACAAAATGTATGATCATTAAATATACAATAGTAAGGCGTCCCAAACATTACATATTCAGTTGATCATGAAGCTAGTCGTTACAAAATATCAGGACTAGCAAGAGTTTAGTCATACATGATCAACCCTAGGATCTGTTAATCATGTTACAGCCCGTAGGCAGACAGTAAGTAAAGTGCAATCGAGCTAAACAGGTGCTCGTCGGCTAAACGCCTCAAAAGAATATTTTTACAATAGAGTGGGAGATAAAAAAAATAAACCCACTCGTTGCCAGGGTTCCGTCTAGTGGCCACCATCTGGCTGGAAGGTCGGTAGATCCTCTGGAGCTGCTCTGAAATCTGGCCACACAAAACCAGCTGGGTCAGACCCCAGAAAGAGCAAGTGCCACAAAGGAAGCTTCACTTAGGAACTAAAACCAGCAATCAGCACAAGAGCATAAATAAAAGTAACAACTGGAAATAAAGAAAATACATCAGGATGATATACGACGAGATAACCATGGAACTATTCAGAGAACCAGGTTACAACCCGTAAACCAAACAAGGACCGGGGTTGTAACCCTTCGTCTGAGCAGAACTTGGAATTCTCACCATTTATCGGTAAAATAAATACAAGCATTCTGGTCATGCAGTATTCTAGAACAGGGTCAGGACAAGACTAGACTGGTTAGACTCCATCCAATCATTTCACGGCCAAGCAAGAATTACGGCTTGATACTTTAACTAACTAGGGTTGTCACAAGCCTAATTACTAACAAAATGCAGCGAGATTATTCCACAGCCACAAGCCCTGCAGACCATCCAGGTTACCCGGGTTGAAAGATTATGGTTGAATTCAGGTGGGTACATCGTCCAGGAAATGCATGTACCCTTAGGTAGCTTGAAGGGTGCAACACATGACAGTTTGCTGGAAATGTGCCCTACTCGACGGCAGGCTACAGATCCCAAGGCGTACCCAGGTAACAGGATTGCCTGTAGCTGGAAGATCTCTTTATGACTAATGTATTAATCTAGTTATTTAGCCTTAGTCCATTTCAATAGGTACTCCTGACCGTGGTACTCAGGAGTCCCCTCCTAGACATGATGCAAGACAGGACTGGATTATTTGTACAAGTACAATCACCTACGGTGTCCAGATAATTTATACAGGTCATGTCATGTCAGGTAGCCGTCGCAACAGCTTATCAAGAAAATTATGTCAGGTTATCATGTCCAGTTTACTGGTCAAGAGTGTGCCGCGACGGGCCACTATCAGGTCATGTCAGGTTAGTCATGTCAGGAGTGCACCACTACGGGTCACTGTCATGTCATGTTCAATTATCATGCCCAAATATATCAAGTAAATTCGTGATTATCAAATTCATGACAAAAGGCGTAAGGATATAAAATGGACGTAAATATCTAATAAAATATCAATATACAGGGCTATATGAGAGCCATGCGGCTAAGGCATATGCTGCCAGGAATGATCTCATGCGGCTGGAAGAGAACAGCCCATGCGGCTGAATAGGGTCAGGCACATGCGGCTAAAAAAGAAAAGGCTTATGCGGTCAAGGGGGTATCAGTCATATGCGGCTCGGAGATCCACTCAGTCATGCGACTGAGAAAGGCAGGACATATGCGATCATGAGAATAGGGAACTCATGCGGCTGGTGGGGGATGGGTCTATGCGGCTAGCTGACTAATCAGGTACATGCGGCCGGGGATGAGCAACCCATGCGGCTGCGGAGAGCAATGACTATGCGGTCAAGAAAAGCAAACCCATGCGGCTGGGAGACTGCGGTCTATGCGGCTCGCGAGCGTTGAGTTCATGCGGTTGAGTTCATGCGGCTAAGGAAAAGGCTCAGTCATGTGGTTAAGTAAGGACTTCATGCGGCTAGAAGGAATACTCGCCGCATGAACTTGTCATGCGGTCAAGTCAAGGCAATAGTGCATGCGGTTGGAACTGACTTGCCGCATGAATGTTCATGCGGTCAAGTGCTACCATGCGGCTCGGGACTGTGCTTCTTCTCCAAATTTCTGAGAAAAAGTACACCATAAGCCATGGCTTCCAAGCTGCATAACTCTATCATTCGGAGCCCAAATCCGAACTTCCATTGGTCAAAATAGGGTAGAACGAAATTCTCTACAACATGGAACCATCAAAACTCGGAAATAACAAGATTAGGTAGATCAAAACCCAAGAATTCTGAATATAATATAAATATAGATCTACAAGAATCTAGCCATGGAAAGTGAAAATGCCAAGTTCTAAAGTAAGTTAGAATGCTGTAAGGAGGAGAATGAAGCAATAAAATTAGAGTTCCTCCATGAAGCAAGTTGCACTTGCCTAGACCTCTCTCTCCCTCTCTCTGGCAGGTGAATAATTAATGGAGGAAAGAAGGAGAGTAATGAAGAGAGAGAATGAAGAGGGGCTAATAAATGGTAGTGGTGGTGGTAGGTAGGGGGTTCATCCTTTGGTCCATGATGAACCAAAAGCAAATTCCAAACCGAACCAAGCCAACCCGAACCAAGAATAACCCAAGCCATGAAGGAAACTAAGCAAGGAAAATCATGCAATATAAGAATAAATACGTATACGTATTCCAGAATACGTAATACGAACCACAGGCATTATATTATGAAAGCGATTTAAATTTTTATAATGAATTTGAACGGCTTGGAGTGAGTACAAATTTTAGTGGTTAAATTTTTTTATATTTATTCAGAAATTATTGGAGAAAACACGAGTTAAAATATTTATGGTAGGCCACAAAGGTAGCCCTAATGAGTTAGAAGTAGTCCACACTAATTGCCATGTCACTTATGACCATGATAGTAGTATATACACTAGTATTGTTAGTCATCTACCCAGCTATGTGACTGTATTTCTACCTCGACTTACTCGACCTTCCTTCAATTCTAGATTTTTTTGCGACCTTCTAACCCATTTGCAATTTGAATAATGAGTTAATGGTTCCTTAACTGTTTTCATCTAGAAGACTATCTTCTCTCCGGAATTGTGTTCCTAAATTATTTTATTGGATTCTTTAATTAATTTTATTTCATGCTTTAACTTGATCTTCTTTATTTTTGTGCATTAATTATCACCTCGTGAACTCCCACTTTCTATTCTTGATCTTCTGGCGTCCCCTACCGTGACTTGTATATTTGGAGTACAACACTACACTTTTCCTTCCAACAAATTTCATATATAAGACCTAGACAAGCCCACCTTCCTGTAGACATATCATGTCCCACCAAAACCCATCTCCTTGTACTCTATTTCTTGACATGACCTTATGGTCAAAATGGCCAAACTATAATCTTTACCATGATATCGATATATTTTCGACTACGGATAGGGATTCAACCTCGACTCATTTCTTTCGACCCAATATGTGATTTTGTTCTACTTAATTCCTTAAATGTTTAAACTTGTGCTTTATCTTGATTGCTTGACCCATTGTCCCATGATACTATTAGTTTAACTCTTGTAAGTTGGGTAGAATACCTCACCACCTAACAAACTTTTTTTCCTTGTGAACCACATTGGTAAGTTCACTTAGACTATAAATTCAGAGGACCCTACCTTATCTTGTCTACCAAGCCATAAATGAAGAAAACTAGGACAACTGTAAAGGCCCAAACTTTGGGCGAGCCTTAATTTTAAAAGATCTTGGACTATTTAGTTTTCTTCATCAGTACCTCCCTTGCACATATTTTGACTACCCCATGCTGCTAATGTAGCTTCAGTTTTGCAAGCTTATTTCGTTGTCAAGCTTGATTATGACATATTTTATTGGGTGCACCCACTAACATATTGTCTAGTCAGAGCCGGTGCATGATGGTCTGATCAACCTATTGCACTTTGGTTCGCTTATCATAACTTATTCTATGTGGATGGAGACATAGTAAAACTTGCCTTAGAGTCTCATCGACGACCGCCTTGACAATTCTCTTTTGAATTATTTTTGCCGCCTATGAACCCCGTAATTCGTACTCAATATATAACACCGTCTTTGAAACCTTTGTTGTTCTTGTCTTTTACTTATTTTAGAAAGACAAGACAATGTACTTGCTAAGATAGACTCAAGGTATCATCTTTGGTTGTCCAATCGGTTATTTATACACAAGTGTAGATAGCCACCGACCGACTCATGTGGCTATATCCTCGCCCTTAACTACTACTCATTTTCTCAATCCTAGAATTATTATCGTGTCCTTCCAATTATTCTTGAGCACTCGAGAATGATTCTAATCGTTCACTTAAATCTAACTCTCAACCTCGATCATTAGTATCCAGTTTTCTCTCAAGGAACCATATCTCCCAAATGTCTAAGTTATTCTCTTTGGCCTACTCAATTCCTTAATGTTCTCTAAAAATTGGATTATCGAAATTTTGTTACCCTCACTAGCAATCTTTATTTGAATTCCATAACCATGATATATTTTGTGTATATATCAACTCCACAATTTTCTATTGCATGGTGGTGTTGAGCGCCGTTTCGCCTCCTCCAAAATTTAATTGTATTTTGGTATTGACGAACTCTTCCTATCCCTCAATCCTATCTACCCTATTAATCCTAAATTTCGATGACGAAATTCTTGTAAGTTGGGTAGGATGTAAAACCCCTATTTTTTAATTATTTATTATATTAGACTTAAAAATTAAATTTATAGAATTTATGGTTTTATTTCTTTTTTTGATGACCCGGTTTGGCCAATTTAGCCCGAACAGGGCCCGAACAAATTTTAAGCCCATGTGAGCATGCGGGGTGACTAAGGTGGCCACGTAGAAATATTTTGTGTATGTACAAATATTTTTAAATTATTTTTAGAACTTGTTAAATATTTATTTACTTTTGGTGCAAAATCTATATTTTATCAATAAAATAATATTTTACAAAATTTTATAATTTTTGGACCCAGATGAGGGTGTACGGTATGAGTTCACCCATTGGGACGATTTTATAAAATTATTATTATTAAAGTTACTTTGTGGAAAATTAATAAACATGTTTTCCTATTTAAATCTTATTATTATTTGAGTTGATTTATTAAGGATTGAATTTATATATATATGTAGATATACCCAAATATATTAAATAATTGGATAGTTGAATTTTAAATGGTATTTGGATTTTAAATAGAATTTTGGGGTATTGATGGATATATATATATATATATATATATATATATATATATATATATATATATATATATATATATATATATATATATTCGAAAATATATATATATATATATATATATATATATATATATATATATATATATATATATATTGAAGTTCGAAAAGATAAGAAAAGAAAAAAAAAGAAAAAAATAATATTAAGTATTGCATGGAGGGTCGGCCCCACCACCTGGCCGACCCCATGCAAGCAAACTAGAGTAGCAGCACTTAGCAATGTGCGCCCCTCCACAAGTGAACGTGGCAGCAGCACCATGAGTTGGCCGCCCAACTCAATGAAGTAGCAGCAGCACAAACAAGTAGGGGCCGACCCCTTTTGATCCCTTCACCTATATACATATGTATATATGTATATTTATGTTTTAAAAAACAAAACCCAAACCCAAACTCTAATCTCCTTCTTCTTCCTCCTCTCTCCTCCATCCTCCTCCCTATCCTCGGCGTGCGTGTCAGCCTCGCCGGAGCGACAGTATCCCCGCCTCCCGGTCGTCACGACAACAACAACAACAGATTCCCACTTTAAGGTATCCCACTTCCCCGATCAATTTCTCCGCCAATATGAATCCGTTTTTAGATCCGTAAATTCGTGTAGAAAGCCCACATGACCCTCTTCGAGATCCTCCAGGTGGATTTCGACATGGCCATCCCACTTTTCTGAAATATTAAAAACTGTTTTAAAATACCAACTTGTCGGCCACTTTTCTCGCTATCCATTAAACTTTCATAAAAAGTAATTGAAGGCAGTCAAAGACAACATAATCGAGATTGTAACGCACCCTCTGGATTCACATTTCATCTAGTATGTAGAAAGTTATACGTTGTTAAAGTTTCATGAAAAATTGTAAATTCTGTTTTCAAAAAGTGGAAAAACACCCGATACGACGTGCGCCCCGACAAACCGGGCGACGTGGTCGCGCACTATATGCATCAAAAGGCGCGTATGGATGTTGTCGACATGTGGGAACTGACGGAACCCGATTTTGTTGTATGTGCACGACGAAATCAGTGCGTATCCGTCGAGATACCCCCGTATCGACCATTTGCAAATTAAGTCACAACTTTGTGCACACTCATCATATAGCGATAAAACTTGCGCCATTGGACTCAAAATATTTTTCTGGTCCTATGAGCCAAGTTTGGTCCGATTCTGAGACCGTTGATCGGGACGCTATTTTGGTGGGCCCACAATCCTACTCAACGGACGATTTTGTGCACGGCCCACCGAAATCCAAAATTGGACATACCGTTGGGTTTATCTCATCCAAACAAATCTGTAGACATGTAGTTTGACGACTTTAGAGACCATAGATATTGGCACACATTTCGGTGCAAAGCGGGTCCAACGGCGGATATCATTTTGACCCGAAATTTCGATTTTGTCCCTGTTCCAGAATTTAACTTTTGGGCAGGCATTTCCTAGGTATATCTTTTATTCCAAACTCGTTCGTGATGTTTATTGCAGCATTCGGAGTCATCTGCGAGATTTGGCTTTTCTTGCTTCGTTTATTTGTCTGTTCGAGCTACTGGATTATTCTCTTTTGCACATAACCTCAGGCAAGATACCTTGCCATTATATTATTTATATTCAGTTTGCATTTTATTACATATCACTATTCATTTATTTCCAGTTCTTACCGTTCCTGATTTACTGTCTGCTCAGTGATATTAGATATACTTTGTTATTATCCTTTGACTGCATATGGACTTAGAGTTAAGAGACTATCGTCTGTAGTGTATCGCATATACCTTGACACAGTTGTACCACGAGGATATGTGAGATGAGTAGCATGTAGAGGTTTTTGTGTGTGGGCTGATCTCCCATACGCATGCGTTAGGGCTAAATGCTAATAGAGGCATGTTAGGAGACTTAGCAGTTAGTAGAGGTATATGAGACATGGATGTGACTCTATTAGACATTGGGTGGGAAGAACAGTTTCTTAACGTATGGGCCAAGTATGCACTTCCCTATTGCCGGTTATCTCCACGGGAGATACGGTCCTGGATCCTGATACTTATTTACTACTGGCCTTTGACATTCGATGAATGTTATGCTTTGAGGTCCCTGGTATCCTGATGGGCCATACCTGAGATTACTGCTACTGAGCTAGAGTGCCCATGCGTTGGAGGTTTGTTCTTAACTGCATAAACACTGTAGTACGGTTAGATTACCTTATTGTCGTCTTGTCACTTATTTCGGGTTGTGACATATTATATATTCAGTTTATTATGGCATGTTCTTCCTGTATCTTGTTACGTCCCTCTGAGGACCTGATTATCTCTCCAGGTGTGTGCTTCTGTGATTTTGCAGGTGTTCTAGCCAAGGCCGTGATCTTCTCCATTCTTTCGAAGATGGTTGTGCTTGGTTCGTCTCGTTATTTTATCGATCACTTCTTGTACATTTTATTTGAGGTAGTTGGTAGTGGACTTTGTCTCCACCCAACGATTGTATACATGACAAATTCAAAGTTGCTTTTATATCATTTATTTATCTAGTGGATGAGATTTAGTTATTATGGTTCTACAGCATTTTACAGCTTATGTATACATACAAGGTTTTCATATATTGGAGTGTACTTCGTATGTATACAGCTGGCATGTCGATGTACCTAGTCCTACGTATTTTGGGACTGGGGCGTTATAATATGGCAATGGCAGTTCCTATATTCAATTCCTAAACACATTTCGAAACCCAATATCTTGATAACATCGACAAAATCATGATCCAACCTTAAGGTAACCTATTACACATGTAGAGGAGTTAATCTGGTAATTTAATCATGGGAAAAAATAGTTTGAAATACATAAATTCAGGAAACAGAACTGTGTGCACACATTAGTGTTCTCAGGTCATTAAGCAAAATGACTGTTCAGTGTAACAGTCCTAGCAATCCTAATCTCTTCAAAACCCAAATTCTCAATCACGAACCATAAACTAACATTCCAGCAATCTAATACACATATATAGGAATTAATATGGCAATTTAGAACATAGAAAAATGGTTGGAAACACATTTTAAATTCAGAAATTGAAAATAGGAACACAGTGTATCAGTAATTGGCTCGAACCCCTAATTGACATAGGAAAAACCCAATAATTGTCAAATTATTTGTGCCAACATGAAGTGCACACGTGTACATGTCATAGGGATGCATTCGTGTCCAGAAAATATGACACGAGGTGTCCAAAACTAAAAAAATGCAAGTATCAGACAGTATGCACAGACTGGCCTCGTGCAGTGAGGACGCAGCCTCGTGCACACGACACCGGGCACGACACGACTCATGCTCGTGCCCATGTGTTTGCCGAGGCTAGGAGAACATGTCTACGTGTCTGTATCGTGTCCAAATGACGCGTGTCGTGCGTACGAGACGCGTATCAGACGCGATTCTCGAGCGCGCTCGTATCAGGCTACGACCAGTGCGAGAGTGAAAACTCCCAAACCACTAAACCAAATCATGTGAGACTTTGGGGGCATGTTGTCAGACATTGCCCCCAGGTGTCCACCAATTTTAGTGTCCAACCCAGTCGTGTCGTGTCGAATATGTACGTATGGCAGCAGGACACTACACGGGGGTCTCGTGTTGCGGATCGTATCCAAATTTGGACACAAAAACCAACCCAAATCATGCTCAGTCACATACATACATAAGCTACATATGATTAGCTACCCAAATATATAATTTGTTTTAAAAACCAAGAACAGAAAGTTTTAAGAGGCATTTCGTCGAACACCCAATTAAATACATTAATACGTGTCCGATACGGACACGAAATGGGCACAATTTCCTACCAAACTTGGGCTACACCTAGGGGAACCCTAAATGAATGCATCTATGGGAAGAAATTAGGAATTTATTAGGGTTTGTAGGATTTTACCTATTGAGTGTTCAAACTCAATGTAAAGGGCCTCGATTTGACGTCTTCCTCGATTTGCTACGGTTCAAACGTCCTCAAACCTCGCTAGCAAGCACCCACAAGTCTCCTCTAATATTGGGGATGATGATGCAATTGATTTGACTCAATTTGGGCTCAATTTGGATTAATTGGGAGAAGTTTAGGGAAGAACAAAGTAGGGTTCTTCTAGGTTTTTAAAAAAGAAGGCAATGGCTACTAGATGATACTTTATAGGAAGGGCGGCTTGTATGGCTGCCACAATAGTGAATTAGGGTTAGGGTTAGATATAGATGAGTGGCTAGGGCTTGTCCACCCAATTTCGAGCCTTCATATTGGTTCAAGGCTTTCTTTTTCACAAATATCCTAAGGAAATATCCCACCATAATAATATCTAGATATTACTAACCTTGGCACTTAGTAGGAATGTTCTAACCTTGATTCTAACCTCAAGACTAATCTAGGTTAGGTTAACTTCTAGGTTAAGGCTTAACTAAAAGATTAGCACAATATTTAATTAATCAAAATTACAATTTCACAAAATTGTCAAAATGACCAAAATACCCCTAGGCTAAAAAGTTGTAATTAGTCATCCTAATCACATGACTAGGCTCCTTTGGTCATGGTTAGTCTCTAGGCTTAGCAAAACTAGGGTTTAACTAGTTAACCATTAAAATCGTAATTCAATATTTTAAATAGTTTTAAATTGATTAAAATCACCAAAAATCACAATATGATTTAAATATTATTATTAAATAATTATAATCACAAAATTTTAAAATTACCCTCATTTAGAAAACTGGGTGTTACACTTATCGAGATGCAAACTTTTCTAGGATGAGTATCTTAGGCTAGAGCGTGAGCTTACTAGTGCATTTGTGGAGGGAGGGGCTGGCACTTCCGTGCAGCCCCCTCCGGCTCGGACGATGGACGAGCTATGGATGACTGTCGTTGGTGGTCTTCAGAGGGGTACGTACTACGGTATGGGATCCTACGGCGCCTTTGTGGCGACGCAGTCATCCAGAGCCTCCTCTGCCAGTGTGGATTCCCCACAGCCCTCAGAGGAGTCGGTCCGAGTGGGAGAACTCTGTCGCCAGCTTACTGAGCTACGTGACGAGCTGTAGCAGAGGATGGAGCTTCCCTAGTCTCAGTCGCAGACGGACGATGCGGCCCTCATCGCACGATTTGATATGCTCGAACGCACCATTAGGGAGACGGACGAAAGGACGGATCGTGTCGTTCAGGTGGTACAGGGGACGCATGCGGCTATTGGCGACCAAGTTTTGAGGCTGGCGACTGTTATGGCTTTCACCAACTCCAGACTGCTGGCCATGGAGTGGATACTTCCTGGTCATGCTTCGGTATCTACACCGACTACAGCGGCTCCACTGTCTCCTCTTCCTCCTACTGATGGGTCATCATCGGTGATGCTGACCCCGGAGCAGTATAGCTTCCTGCTGTCCTAGGTACAGGTACTGTCTACTCCTCCTCCTCCTTCTCATCCTGACCAGGCGTAGTCCTTTATTGGACTTGTTTTCGTTTGTTATGTTGGTGACCCATTGTTGGGTCTTTATGTATTTGTTGGTTTATGTATTTATTTTATCCCGGGTATGACTATTTGTGTTATTATGTTGAATATTATCGGACACACTTTTTATAGCCATTTGGTAGTAGATTTTTATCCATCCGGCTATTTCTTGTCTTTCTGACCGTTCGATTCTATTTATTTGATTATCGGTAGTGCATTATTATTATTTGTCGCTATATTGGTTTACCAGTGTTGAGTGTTCCACCAAAGGGGTCGACGAACCCAGGGAATTCTACGGAGGGTTGCTCCGGATTTATTATTTGCAAACTGAAACTCTAAATACAGGTACAATATTTTTAATGTAACTGTTATTTTTGTGAAATGCATACTGCCTGCTATTTTTTATAATTTTTTTGGAAATAGCGACGTTTCGCGACGGTCTGCGATGATCAGCGATGCATATATGCGACGCTAGAACGTCGCAAACCTGAGAATCAAACGTCGCTAAACATCGCAGAACGTCGCAGATGCGTTGACGTGGCAAACTGTACAAGTCAGCTAATCTAGTATCCGGACGTCGGTATTCAAGTATCGTAACGTCGCTAAACGTCACAAAAATGATAATATGGCAGCCAAAAAATTCTCAGATATGTAGTCGAACAACGTCGCTAATTACTAATTTAACGTCGCTAAAATCTGAACGGATAGCGACAATCAGCAACGAAAGGTTACGCCGCTAATTAGCAACGTTGTTGTCCGTAAATGTCGCTAATACTAGCGACGTAGTGCGTCACCGATCTACGTCGCTATAGCGATATTTTCGCTAATAGCGACCATGAATAACGCGATATGCCCGAAACGTTGCTAAATACGTCGTTGTTTTCAGTTTGCGACGTTTTATTGCTGTTTAGCGACGTCGTTTGGCATCGCTAATATGAGATATTTTGGTAGTGGCTTGGCAGAGCCTTTGCCCGCCCCACGGATTAAGTTGCATCATGCGGCATGTAGCATAAGTCTAGGCATCCAAAGAACTTGGTTATTCAAAGTCGATCATGTGCACGGTACATTCCCATGATGCAAGGCTTGATGCAGCCTTTGCTCGTCAAGTTATTGCACGATTAAGTTAGGCAAAGTTATGTTAGGCTATCGAATTCATATCAAGTACTGTCCAATGTTTTCTGCGATTGTCATAACCACATAGTCCTACGACCTCAAGGTCCGTCATATAAAAATATATCTTGGGCGGTAGTGTCGCTTAGAACACAAGTTGGCTTAAGGCATGATGTCACGGACTTAGTGTTTTAAGGCACGAGCCATGGTAGATTCAAATTTAGTTTGGAGAAAATGGCTATCAAATAGTCGTTCCTGAGTTGACTAAAATGATAAGGCAACATAGAAGAATACTCGCGACTATGGGTCATAGAAGCGGTCTCAAATATTAGAAGTCTTGAACATGGTCCTAAAAAGATGGTAACACTAGAAGAAGAATGATTGTGTAAGACGTTAGTTCGAGTCGAATCTTGCATGATCATTGGGCAACTTGTCGACAAGGTAAAAGTTTTCTCGAGCGGCGTGCCCGACCACGGGACCATTTTGGCCTAGGAGGAAACACGGTATAGCTGTGCTAGATGATAGTACGGGTTAGGCAGAGACTTTCAACAGGACTCGCTACTTGCATTGAAAGGACCTCGAGTAGCAAAGACGTAAGTCCAGGATAGCTTGTGGTGCTAGTGACCTTTCATATAAATGGGTCGTCATATAGCAGCGATCCGCGTGCATGCCTTGGGATTGAGTCGAGTATTGTGTGCACGGTATCAATGAGTCGAGTTGAATGTATGCACGATCAGAACATAATGTTTGGGCCTAAGATTTGGCTGCAACGAAGACACCGTGCTTCGGCACGAGAGGTGTCATAAGGCAAAGTTGGTTAAGTGACAATAATATGGTTAAGTCAGTTGATGATTAAAGCAGTAAAGGCCGCGAGGCAATAATATGGTTAAGTCACACTGAGTTGCGAGGCACGGCCTCAATATGGACACACGAATAGCGCTTATGATACGACCATAATGTTAGCACAATGGACTTATAACACGGTCTCATGGAAATTGGGTATTATCGTGTAGTTGCGTCTCTGAGTATGGGCCGAAAGGCAAGCACAACTTGTTAAATTGACGTTGCAAGCACGGGAATGGTCTAGAGGCAAGGATAAGAAAGTTATCGGTGCGATAGCATGGTGATGGTGTAGAGACACAAAATAGGTCGAGAGTCTATGTCCTAAAATCGAACCTAAGACAGAAAGACAATCATAAAGGGATTTATGTTGCACAAAGTATAATGAACCTGTTAGTTTTGTATGGGTGGGTGAGGGGCTCACACCACCAATACAGTTGAGTACTGACACCAACCCAGTTTTTACGTACAGGAACAGGTAGAAGCTTGTTGGCACGGAGCTCGCTTGGATGCGTCGAGGCATGGAGTTCCTTGGCGTTTTGAGGCGCACGGCCGCATGGAGTTTGAATTTATATGGGACATAATGTATGGATATCGCCTATCTGAAGCATTCGCTGGCTCGTCAAATTATATTGAGCGATGAGAGAAAGTAGAGTGACTTGTATTATGAGAAGAGTGAGCTTGAGTGATTATAATCTTGGCCTCGTGCCCACCTATATAATCTTTGTTTCAATATCAATAAAGAGCTATTTGCTTGACTTGTATTTTGTTTCAAGTTTCTGCTGGTATTAATCAATGTTTCTGGTTGGGACTTCTATGCGACGACCCCGTCGTTTAGCCTGCAATCGGCCGTTATGGAACCCGCCTTGCGTGAGTGCAACCTAGGCTTACGCGGCATCACATCTTAGCGAGGACGATCGGTCCTACTGGACTAGGGCGTGACATAATGGTATCAGAGCCCGGCTTTACGTCCTTCGACTTTTGATTGAATTTTTTAACTCGGAGGTTGTTTCCGTAAACTCTGATGTTGTCTTCACAATTCGATATTGATGGTGCGCTCTCTCTCAAATGTTTTATAGGATGTCCATACAATAAGTCTATGTAATTTGCAAATCATATGAGAATAGTTTTTGACAAAAACAAAAGATGGTTCACGTAACGCACGGTTGGCTAAGTCGGGCTGGACATATACACCAAAATTGCATCGACCTTAGAGAAGTCGTGTGCAGAATTTAAATCGTTATCGAAATATGAATAAGTTTAACTTGATTCATAGAACGCAGATGACTACCGATAGGGGTGCCATCAGATGATGTTAATCGTCAATGCGATATTATTGAGCATACTTGAAATCGAGGAATGGTTGAATAAAAATTAGAAGTAATCAGTTATGATTCGAAACTTGTTTTGAGGATTGGTCGAATGATTTCATCCCCAAGTGGTGTATGGAATAGCCTCGAGAATGTTGATCGATTGAGGATACGGGGTTCCAATAAGTCTATCAGCAAGCATCATAGTAAGCAAAGCCTTAGATTGAACGTCGTTGAGTAAGTTGTAGTCTTGAAGTTTGATAAGTTGGTTCGAACGAACTCGAAATGACATGTACGAGAATTGGATTGCGTAAGTGTGAAATGCGAAAATGATTGAGTAGGTAAATTGGATTAAGAAAAATGATTTGAATATTTGAGAATGACTCTAAGGATTGGAATGGATGTTGCTTGATTATTTGAGTTAGCATAAAATGACACGAATTGAGAAAATACGTTGGTCGATGACTTAAGATAGACGGATGAATATTATGATTTCAGATTTGAACGAGTTGAACATGTAGCTAGTTCGAGGGATAATGATCGAATTTAATCTTGAATATTAAGAAGATTTACCAATTCGGACAATAATATTAGTCACATGACTCGAGATTCGTTGCAAATGAAGATCGTTAGGTTACGCATATCATCGATGGTATTGAGGCATATCAAATATCGATATACGATAACTCGGGGGTACACTAAGTCAGGAAATAATAATCGTGCAAAATGTTATTGTTTCGATAGATGCTATGCTTAGGGATTTTGACTAAAAGGAATGTTTGGATGAAAAGAAAGTATCTTGATTGCTCCGATAATAGCCAAAATGTCGACGTTCTTGTCTTGTGCGAGCGCAATACTAGCCTCGCACATGCATCATGTCGGATTTGGGGTGATCATTCCACGTGAGCGCTGACATGGTGATTCATGTCACGGGAATGATTGAACTCAAAAAATCAGGACATGGCAATTTGTATGCTTCGACATGTGGTTTAATGCGAAGGTATATTCGAGAATTGTTCGAACTTGTGATTGAGGATTAAGTAGATCAAAACTGCAAATTGAAAATAAATTAGTCTAGACTTAAAGCAAGAGTTACGCCCGATGAGAATGGTTATCGTGCGGGAGCATTGCATGGTGATTTCATGTCCACCGTGGATAATCAGACTTGCGTGAGATTGGGGCATGATAACTGTTAAGCTAGAGAACTAATGATCGAATACATAAACTGTAGTTAACGACTTAGGAAATATGGAATAAGAATTATGGTTTAGCGACAAATCGTGTCATAGTGTGCTTAACTTGGGAGGAATGGATAGGTAAATTATATCAAACGAGTTCGAAAAGATAGACTATACAAATTGCTAGTTTGGACATGCAATAGTGATATGCAGAAGACTTAGTTGAATAGGACTTACCGTAGGATGGCTTTGTTGAACGACTCGGACCCCTTGGACTAAGTGTTGCAAATACGAATAGAAGAAATCTATGCTCGAAGTTTAGAAATTAGAGTGATACGAGCTTGGGTAGAAAACCCCGTACTATCAACTTTGGTTTGACCTTAGGATGGGGTCAGTATTGATATTATTGTTCAGGAACTGTGATTTTAATACTGACGATTGACTTTAACCCGGAGAGATGGCCTAGCGGTTAGGCAAAACGTCCATGTTTCGAGAGATTGCATCGGTATGATTGGTTTTCAGGACTGATTGTATGAATTGGATAGGTGGGATTGGATTCACTATCAAAAGGCGTGGTCGAAATGCATATATTTCGAGGATGCCCTAAATATGTGCACGATCTAACTAAGTGATACGTTAAATTCAAGTTAGACTAGAGGAATGGAAAACTATCGAGGATTTTGAAATTGTGCGTGTGAAGAAAAATATTGATGGTAGTACGATCATTGGATTTGAGATGAACTTGCATGTTCGTTGATTTGGTGGTTTACCTAGAACTGAGTTGTCTGTGTGCGCGACGAATATGAGTTACCCAAGTTGAGATATAGTTGTTCGATGTGAAAGATAACCACAGCACAAGTGTGGTTCGGATTGAAGAGATGCATAGGCGAAGTGCGTGCAAGAATCGTTGGATGTTGAATCAAGTTATAAGTCGATAAGTGTACTCAGTTAGTTTCGAGGATAAAAATTTTTTTGAGTGGTGTATAATGTAGTGCCCTGTCCCGCTCAGTCAATCGGAGGAATCAAAACATCAACGGCGTTTGGACTTAGCCATGCAACGGCTTGCTCGAAGACCCGTACAGTCGAGGCGACTCCTCGTTCAGATGGGTGGCTTCTGTGAACTTGTCTCAGCTTAGCCTTTGCACTAATCAAATAAAAGTTTTCAAATGCACGAGTAGGCTTGATAATAAAATAGACGAATCCATATAGCTAACGGAGTAATCCTAATTTGGGTCAAACTGAGTTAGAACATGGAAAAAGGTCCTATGGTCGGCTTAGAAGTATTGCATGATGGCTTTCAAAATGACACTCGGTCCTTCATCCCGTGGCTTGGAAGAAGAAAAGTTGGTCCTTGCTACAAAGTTATAAATTAGCCTAAGTCATATGCGTCGCCCGCATAAATGCTTGATAAAGCATGCACAGTCCTATTGTCCAAGGCTTGGTAGAACCTTTGCCCGCCCCACGAGTTAAGCTGCATCATGCGGCTTGTGGCATAAGTCTAGGCATCCAAAGAACTTGGTTGTTCAAAGTCGAACGCGTGCCTGGTACATTTCCATGATGCAAGTCTTGATGCAGCCTTTGCTCGTCAAGTTGTTGCACGATTAAGTTAGACAAAGTTATGTTACGCTATCGAAGTCATAGCAAGCACTATCCCATATTTTCTGCGGTTGTCGTAACCACATAGTCCTACAATCTCAAGGCTCGTCATATAAAAATATGTCTTAAGCAGTAGTATCGTATAGAACACAAGTTGGCTTAAGGTACGATGTCACAGACTTAATGTTTTAAGGCACGAGCCATGGTGGATTCAAATTGAGTTTGGAAAAAGGGCCATCAAATAGTCGTTCCTGAATTGAGTAAAATGATAAGGCAACATAGAAGAATACTCGCGACCATGGGTCGTCGAGGTGGTCTCAAATATTAGAAGTCTTGAATATGGTCCTAAAAAGATGGTAACACTAGAAGAAGAATGACTGTGTAAGACGTTAGTTCGAGTCGAGTCTTGCATGGTCATTGGGCAACTTGCCGACAAGGTAAAAGTTCCTCGAACGGCATCCCCGGGCCACGGGACCGTTTCGGCCTAGGAGGAAACACGGTATAGTTGTGTTGGATAATAGCACGGGTTAGATGGAGACTTTCAACGGGATTCGCTACTTGCGTTGAAAGGGCCTCGACTAGCAAAGCTATAAGTCCAGGATAGCTTGTGGTGCTAGTGACATTTCATATAGATTAGTCGGCATATAGCAGCAATCTACGTGCATGCCTTTAGATTGAGTCGAGTATTGTGTGCACGGTATCAATGAGTCCTCAATATAGACACACGAATATAGCTTATGATACGACCACGATCTTAGCACAATGGACTTGTAACACGGTCTCATGTAAATTGGGTACTATCGTGTAGTTGCATCTCTGAATTTGGGCCGAAAGTCAAGCACGACTTATTAAGTTGATATTGCAAGCACGTGAATGTTCTAGAGGCAAGGATAAGGAAGTTATCGGTACGATAGCACGTTGATGGGTTAGAGACACAAAATAGGCCGAGAGTCTATGTCCTAAAATCAAACTTAAGACAAGAATAGAAAGACAATCATAAAGGGATTTATGTTGCACAAAGTATAATGAACGTATTGGTTTTGTATGGGTGGGCGAGGAGCTCACACCAGCAGTACAGTTAAGTACTGGCACCCACACAGTTTTCATGTACAGGAACAGGTAGAATCTCATTGGCGCGGAACTCGCTTGGATGCGTCAAGACACGAAGTTCTTTGGCGTTTCGAGGCGCACGGCCGCATGGAGGCTGGACTTATACGGGACATAATGTATGGACATTACCCATCTAAAGCATCCGCTGGCTCGTCAAATTGTATTGAGAGATGAGAGAGCAGAGTGACTTATATTGCGAGAAGACTGAGCTTGAGTGATTGTAATCTTGGCCTCGTGCCCACCTATGTAATCTTTGTTTCTGTCACGCCCCAGAACCAGAATACTGGAGAGCGGGGGCAGACATAGCCAGCTACGTATATTGAAGTGCAACCCACCTCGCTATACGGTCACGGCTGTCTAGATACACGAGGGTTTACTACAAGCCAACAGTCTCCTATGGTCATGAACAAGCCTAGTATCTCAATCACAAGCAAATAAGTAAAAGTCACAAGATGTACGATCATTAAATATACAATAATAAGGCATCCCAAATATTACATATTCAGCTGATCATGAAGCTAGTCATTACAAAATGTTAGGACTAGCAAGAGTTTAGTCATACATGATCAACCCTAGGATCTGTCAATCATGTTACAGCCCGTAGGCAGACAGTAAATAAGGTGCAATACGAGCTAACACGTGCTCGCCGGCTAAACGTCTCAAAAGAATATTTTTACAATAAAGTGGGAGATCAAAAATAAACCCACTCGTTGCCCTAGTTACGCCTGGTGCTCACCATCGGGCTGGAAACTCGGTAGATCCTCCGGAGCTGCTCCAAAATTTGGCCATACAAAACCAGCTGGGTCAGATCCCAGAAAGAGCAAGTGCCACAAGGGAAGCTTCACTTAGAAACTAAAACCAGCAATTAGCACAAAAATAAGAATAAGGTAATAAATAAGACAGGAGTCTAAGAAAAGCATAACAGGGTGATATACGATGAGATAACCATGGGACTATTCAGATAGCCAGGTTACAACCCATAAACCAAACAAGGACCGGGGTTGTAACCCTTCGTCTGAACAGAACTTGGATTCTCACCATTTATCGATAAGGTAAATACAGGCATTCTGGTCGTGCAGTAATCTGGAACATAGTCAGGATAAGACCAGACTGGTTAGACTCCATCCAATCATTCACGGCCAAGCAAGAATTATGGTTTGATACTTTAACTAACTAGGGTTATCACAATCCTAGTTACTAACAAGATGCAGCGAGATTATTCCACAGCCACAAGCCCTACAGACCATCCAGGTTATCCAGGTCGAAATATTAGGGTTGGATTCAGGTGGGTACATCGTCCAGGAAATGCATGTACCCTTACGTAGCTTGAAGGGTGCAACACATGACAGTGTGCTGAAAATGTGCCCTACTCGACGGCAGGCTACAGATCCCTGGAGCGCCCAGGTAACGGGATTGCCTGTAGCTGGGAAATTTCTTCATGACTACTGTGTTATTCTAGTTATTTGCCTTAGTCCAATTTTAGTAGGTACCCCTGACCGTGGTACTCAGGAGTCCCTTCCTAAGCATGATGCAAGACAAGACTGGTTTATTTGTACAAGCACAATCATCCACGGTGTCCAGGTTATTTATACAGGTCATGGCATGTCAGGTAGCCGTCGTAACAGCTGTTCAAGATAAATTATGCCAGGTGTACTTGTCAGGAGTGCACCACGACGGACCACTATCATGTCATGTTCAATTATTATTTCCAAACATATTAAGTAAATTCGTGATTATCGAGTTCATGACAAAAGGCGTAAGGATATAAAATGGACGTAAAAATATACAATAGGGGAGTTACAAGACATGGCTAAATAATAATAAAATAATAGTACACAGGGCTATTGGAGAGTCATGCGGCTCAGGCATATGCGGCCAGGAATGATCTCATGCGGCTGGGAAGAGAACAGCCCATGCGGCTAAATAGGGTCAGACGCATGCGGCTGAGCTAGGAGGAGGGTCATATGCGGTTAGCGGGGAGGGGTGGACCCTATGCGGCTGAGGATGGACTCGGTCTCATACGGCTGAGGATGCGGGTGCATATGCGGCTAGATATATAAGGTCTTCATGCGGTCTGCAGGGAGCAAGGTCTTATGCGGCTGGACGAGCCATGCGCTTATACGGCCAGGAGATGAAGGGGGTCACTACTAAAATAACCCAGATTAGCGACGTCAGGAGACGTCGCTAAATACAGGAAATACGTCGCTAACAATGATTTGCGACGTATTTAGCGACGAAAAACCTACGTCGCTTATAGGCAAGTCGCAGATGGCAATTTAGTCGCCAAACGTCGCTATTTGCGACGCGTAGTTAATTGTCGCTAGACGTCGCAAAATGAGCGACAGATAGCGACGTATAAGTACGTTGCCAACATTGCGACGTAAAGCGACCACTAGCGACGCTTCAAAAGTTTATAAATGATGACGAGGCATGGCATCCACGTGGGCAACGTAGCGATGTATATTAGCGACGTCGAGCGACGTAACGTCGCTAGTTAGCGACATATAGCGACGTCTGTGTGACGTCGCAGTATGTCGCAGAACGTCGCTATCCGTCGCTAATATAAAAAAAATTTAAAAATATAATTGATATTTTTGTTATGCTGTGTGTCTGTGTTTACAGTGTGTGTGAAGTGCAGTGTTCGAACCATCGACAGTTTCGCTTACTGTTGTATGTTTTATCTTTGATAGAAAGAGCAACAGTTCAGGGTGCACTTCTCGGAGCTTCCTCTTCACGTCCTTCACCTTCTCGGGAACCTTTACAACGTCCAAGAAAGTGAAGGACGTGAAAATGAAGCTCTCAGAAGTGCACCTTGAACTGTTGCTATTTCTATCCAAGATAAAACATACAACAGTAATCGAAACAGTCGATGGTTCCGAACACTGTATTTCACATTCACTGTAAACACAGACACACATCATAACAAAAATACACAATATATTTTTTTAAAATTTCGGCAGCATCTCCTTTGTATATCAGATCATCGCTTATAACCCAGCGTAGGTATATTTGTCATCCCGTCGCAGATATCACAAAGTAAATATCACAATAAAAATAGGAGGCAGTGCAAAGAGAAATCTATCGCAGTATATTTGTCATCCATTTGAGTCACATCTATTCTCTCCTTTCTTTCTTTTTCTTTTTTCTTAGTACCACTTGCAATATGTGACAGAGAAATCTATCGACCAATATTAATGGCAGTAGACCAGCATTCAATGGAGACCAAGAGGAAGAGCGAGAGAAGCAACAAAATCGTACTCGATAAAGAAAAGTGGCAGACTGTACACGTACAACAATCATGGAAAAGAAACATGAAAAAGGAAAAGAAAAATAAAAATAAAAATATCACAAGACAAACCAGCAGCGATATGGACTGCAGTCCACTCGCACTCTCTCTCTCTCTCCCTCATCGGTAGTGAATGTGCGTGCAAGAGCCTAAGTGTTCGACCAAAATATACACTTCACCCCTGTCCCCCTCCCCCTACCCCTGCACCCACCCCAACCCTCCCCTGCCCCCCCTCCCCTCTCCCCCCCTTCCCCCTCCCCTGCCCCCCCTCCCCATACCCCTGCACCCACCCCAACCCTCCCCTGTCTTCCCTCCCCTGCCCCCCTCCCCCTGCACCCACCCCAACCATGCCCCCCTCCCCCTACCCCTGCACCCCCCGGGTACCCCCACCCCTCCCTCCACCCCTCGACAGTAAGACCCCCCCACCCCCTGCACCCAACCCCACCCCTCTCTCCCCCCTCGACAGAAAGACCACCCCAGCAGCTAGGGTTAGAGTTCTCGTGTCCGTGTCTGTGTCTAGATAGCTAGGGCTAGGGTTAGGGTTTACCTGAGGAGGGTGGCTTCGTCGGAGGATGGAGGCGACGAGGAGGGTGGCTTCGTCGGAGGAGGAAGCGACGAGGAAGGCTCCTTCGTCGGAGGAGGGAGGCTGGTCGCCGGAGGGAGGGGTCAACGGGCGAGCGGGGTCTCCGGGGGAAGAAGGGGGAGGGTCTCGCCGGAGGGAGTGGTCACCGGAGGGGGAGGGTTCGCCAGGGGGAGAGGGGAGAGCGGAAATAAATTTTTAGGTGAAAATTTTGGGATTTCGATCGGGCCAGGAACCCTATATGAAATAAAACAGCGACGCCTACATGATACGTCGCTAAACGTCGCAAGCCAGCGACGTAAATTATACTACGTCGCTGAACGTCGCTACGCAGCGACGGACAGCGACGTGTAGCACAAGACGTCGCTATATGCAATTATCAGCGACGCGTATTTCCGTCGTCGCTAATATACGTCGCTATTTAAGCATATTTTAGTAGTGGGTGCATGCGGCTCAGTTAGGAACCCATGCGGCCAGGTCAATTCAGGAGCTTATGCGGTCAGAGGGAATACAAGTTATATGCGGCTACAAGGGGACTAAGTTCATGCGGCTCGGATTATGCCGAGACCTATGCGGCTGGAAGAGTGGCATATGCGGTTAGCGGGGTCATGCGCCTATGCGGCTGAACTCAAGTGGGGGCTCATGCGGCCAGGATAATTCATGCGGCTAGGGGAATCACTTGCCGCATGAAATATTCATGCGGTCAAGTCAAGTACTGTTCTTCTTCTCCAAGTTTCCGAGAAGAAGAACACCATGAAACCATGCATCCAAGCTCCGTAAAACCTTCATCCAGAGTCCAAATCCAAACTTTCATAGGTCAAAATAGAGCAGAACGAAATTCTCTACAACATGGAACCATCAAAACTTAGAAATAACAAGATTAAGTATATCAAAACCCAAAAAATCCGAAAATAAGATAAACTTAGATCTACAAGAATCTGGCCATGGAAAGTAAAAATGCCAAGTACTAAAGTATGTTAGAATGCTGTAAGGGAGAGAATGGAACAATAAAATTAGAGTTTCTTCATGAAACAAGTTGCACTTGCCTAGACCTCTCTTTATCTCTGGTAGGTGAAGAAGTTATGGAGGAGAAGAAGAGAGTAATGAAGAGAGAGAAAAAAATGGGTATTAATAAATACTAATGGTGGTGGTAGGTAGGGGGTTCACCTTTGGTTCATGATGAACCAAAGCAAACCAAGCCAAGCCGAACCAACCCAAGAATAAACCAAGCCGTGAAGAAAAAGCCAAGCAGGGAATCATGCAATACAAGATAAAATACGTACACGTATTCCAATAATACGTAATACGAACCACAGGCATTACAGTTTCAATATCAATAAAGAGCTATTTGCTTAACTTGTATTTTGTTTCAAGTTTTCGCTGGTATTAATCCATATTTCTGCTTGGATCTTCTGTGCAACGACCCTGTCGCTTAGCCTGTAATCGGCCGTTATGGAACCCACCTTGCGTGAGTGCAACCTAGGCTCACGCGGCATCACGCCTTAACGAGGACGATCGGTCCTACGGGACCGGGGCGTGACAGCAAGTTTTTGAAGAAATATTTTGTATGACCCGACCTAGGCTATCGTATTCCCCACTCATTCAAAACCCTAGCCATCTTGAATCTTCTTTTGATCATCACGTCCAACTACCTCTAAATAGTCAAGCAAGGATTCATTATTAATTTTCTTTCAGAGTTTATAGTTTCTGCCCCAAATTGACTCTATTTGGCTTGCACGTCCATCTATCATGTCCTTTTGTTCCTAAAGAGCCAGTTTCTCATTACTCGCAAAAGCTACCATCGTGGACCACAGAGAGGATGGCGCGCTCGGGGAGAATGGAGTGTTCCAACCAGCAGGAGAGGGGCTGCCAGGAGTCCTGGATAACCTCGATGTTGACGTCCTTCGTACAGAGGATCCAAATATCGTGTCTGCCTGCTATGGCAGTGGGGAGGCCCAGCTACAGTTGGATAGATTTTAATCTATTGGGGGAGATTTTGGGTTCTAGAATAATGAGGATATCGATCTTGTGAATTTTCCGAAGGCTGATAATTCTCCTTAATATCGGTTTGTTCACCAGACCGCGGACATTCCAGTAAAGGATGTTAAGCATTAAAGAGGTTGTGGGAGGATTTTTTTTGTTCCGCTTGGAGGCGGATCTGGTTTGGATGGTTGTGGTTTCGGCGGATCCTTTCTTGCCATTGACCCCGCACGAGGTTGATGCTTCTGCCTTTGTCAATCTGGTTATATATATATATATATATATATATATATATATATATATATATATATATGTGTGTGTGTGTGTGTGTGTGTGTGTGTGTGTGTGTGTGTGGAAAGAGATCAATACGGAATGAAAATATAGTCCAAATTATATTTAGATGTGATATGGCCGTAATGAGTTTGATATCTCCAGAACGTTGTTATTCAGACGCAATGTGGATGTAAATAAGTCTATTGTGGATATTTAGTAGATGAATTCATTGCTTATGGCATATTTATGAACATGTATGACTATTTGAGAAATGAAGTTAAAACTATCAAAGATAATATGGACATAATAGTTTTATTATTCTCAAATGTTTATTATTCAGAGGTAGTGTGGACATGACAATAAAGTTGAAAAATAGTGTACTCTATCCACTTACTCAGAGGTATAACTGGATATGGTAAAGGAAATCATGTACGACCCTATAGGTGATAAAAATATGACCGTTCAGAGGTAATTTGGACATGGCAATAAAAAAAAGCAAAACTATCAATCCGTTAGGGATGTAGCAGTAGAAATATGGTATCAAAAAATGTGCTTCTGGAGTTGAAGCCCACTTTTTCGAAGGAGAAAGTTCTAGTTTCAGTTGCTGCAGGAATTAAATTAAAAGACTTGCAGGAGTGGTCTGGTCATCGACGATTAATCAGGGTAATGCCAAATACCCCTTCAGCTGTTGGGGAAGCAGCATCAGTTATATGTGCATGGGAGAGATGGCAACAAAGAAAGATGAAGAGCGTGTATCCAGCTTATTTGGAGCAATTGAAAAAACCTGGACTGCTGATGAAAAATATTTTGATGCTGTAACTGGCTTGAGTGGCAGTGGCCCAGCATACATTTATCTAGCAATAGAGGCCATGGCTGATAGTGGTGTAGCTGCTGGTCTTCCTCGAGATCTTGCTCTTGGTCTAGCATCTCAGACAGTTCTTGGAGCAGCAGCTATGGTGAGGAACACAGGAAAACATCCAGGCCTGCTGAAAGATGCAGTCACTTCACCTGCTGGAACTACCATAGCTGGGATTCATGAGCTGGAAAAGGGTGGATTCCGTGGCACGCTGATGAGTGCTGTCGTTGCTGCCACAAAGCGTTGCCAAGAACTATCAAATACATAAATTATGTGGAGATTTTGTAGCCCTTAGGCCGAGGTATAAGATGGGCAAAGTAAAATTTGAGGTTGTAAACGTTTAGTTTAGATTAAATTTATTGAACATAATGGCTACGACTCAGTTCCGACTTCTGAGGCTTCTTTCCAGCTTTACTTTATTGGTGTATGAAATTCTGAACATTTTTGATGGTTAGGTGTTGCTCTCTGGTACCATTTCACATAAGCTAGAAAGTTCATGTATGGGGCTAGGTACCGATAAAAACATTGGTCGAACCAACTAGTTCTTAGACCATCTCCAATCCTATTGTGACTTTGGAAAAAAGTTGTTGCCACATAGGAATGACAAAATTTTATTCAAAAGTTCTCCTCCAATGCAATTGTCAAGTCAATTGTAAAACTTATGTGGCAAAAATTAAAGAAGACATTGTGAAGTTGATTGTCTTGTTCTAGACAATGCACTTGACAATGTCTTCTCTTCCATGTCATCAATTATGAATAAAAAATATTAGAAAAAAAGAAAAAGATGAGTAGTTGTCTTAAAAGTTGACTTGGAAGTTGGAAAAAATATTTTTTTATTGTCTTCTCAATACTTTTGCATTGGAGAGTTTTTCTATCTCATTGTCTTTTGAGATATAATTTTGCCACATAAACAAGACATTGTCTTGTGGCTCATGCCACATAGGAGCCACCTAAGACTCACAACACTTAACAAAGACAATAGGGTTGGAGATGCTCTTAATGAACTACTACTGTGTTTGTGTTGTTTCACGCTCTACTAGGAGGTTGCTGGTTTATATTTGTGTATTTTGACTAGGTTCTTTCTGCTCTCAAATCTTTGTACATTGACACAATATTGAAACTCAAAAAAAAAAAAAAAAAAATATATATATATATATATATATATATATATATATATATATATATATATATATATATATATATATATATATATATATATATATATATATCAGTTTAATATCTGATATGTGAGCCATGTGCTCATATTAAAATTAAATTAATTCCTTTCAGGGGGAGGGCCTATCTGCAGTAGATTGCTACTGTCGGGTCCTCGAGTGTCGTCCATGTCTTGCACTACTGCGTGTGCCGGCGCACCCCGACTAAAAAAATTGAAACATATATATATATATATATATATATATATATATATATATATATATATATATAGGGTAAAGTGCAAAAAACTCCTCGTTAGATGTCTTACTTTTGCATTAAAAGACCTTTTAGTAAATTTTTGCAGTTAAAGACCCCCGCAATTAGTGACTTGCTCGGAATAGGACCTCCCGTCTGAGATCCGTTGGAAACAACCGTTACTCTCCAAATTTTTTGAAAACTTTTAATGAAACACCTAAAATACCCTTTGCCTTTGATCTATTTAAGGCTGTGGATGTTTGGGGCTTGGGGCTTGGGAGGAGAGAACGGCCGGGGCTTCCACATTAGCTTGTCGCCACAGTTGCTTGGGGGTTGTACACAAGCCTCAAATTTTTTTTTTCCTGATATTTTCAGTTCTTCTATTTTTGCTAATTTATTTTCAAAGTAATTTGTTCTCTTTTCTAATTTTTTTTCCCGAACAGATTAATCCAAAGTCGAAGTTATGCCTTCTAGCTCGCAATCTTCGTTCTCACGACATTCAAGTAGAAATCGAGGGAAATTTATTTACTGCCATTGTGGATCAATTAGTCCATTGAAGACTTCGTGGACGCAAGCAAACCCTGGAAGAAGATTCTTTGGGTGTGCAAATTTTCCAACAAGTTCTTGTGGATTTCTACTATGGGAGGATGAAAAACTTCCAGAGTACTATCAGAATCTAATCTGGAATTTAATGAAAGAATTGAAGGAGCATCGAAGCCAACGTTTAATTTCTTCTAGAGAAGCGACAGTGGCGATGACGACAAGTGAACGAAGACCATACCTCAACATGCATATTTTGCAATTTGTTTTTGGTTTTGTAACGTGTATAGTTATGTTTAAAATTTTTGTATGACGATTGCAATTGTTGAATGAAGTAAGCTATGTGGAAAAAATGTTGGTGACATTGTTAGCATACTTCAGTGGCATAAACTCAACCTGAGAGTTCATATAAAATGAAGAGAGTTCATATAAACTGCAGTAAGCACATAAAGTTCTTGTAACAAAGAAGTTTGCCTCTGCATAAGCACATAAAGTTCATATAAACTGCAGACAAGTAAAACAATCTCTGCAGTAAAACAATCTCTGCATATAAACTGCAGATAAGTAAAACAAAGAACTGCAGTAAGCACATATAAAATCTTTCAACAAAGAAGTAAAAACTGCAGATAAGTATTTCTTCATTGCAAACTGCAAATTGCAGATAAGTATCCAATACATCCAAACTGCAAACTACAGATAAGTATCCAACACATAAAGTACATTATCCAACACATAAAGTACATTATCCAACACATTGAGTTAAGAACTGCAAACTGAAGTTAAGAACTGCAGTAAGCACATATAAGTATCCAACACATACAGTATCCAACACATAAAGTACATTATCCAACACATTGAGACCAACATCCAAACTCCACAGATAAGTACATCCAAACTCAAGCACATCCAAACTGCAGATAAGTATCCAAACTGCAGATAAGTATTTCTTCATGAATTGCTTCATTGTATTTCTTCACTGGCAGATAAGTACTTCATTACAGCAGAGCAAAATAGGCACAATAATCCTTCGAAATATTAGCACATCCCAAAATAGATGCTTGTATACTGCAGGGAAGAAAGGGAGAGTTATAATTGATGAAGTAAAAGTTGAAAATTAAATGTGGAAATGAAGAAGTAGGAACCTGTAGCATGACAAAACGAGTTAGGTACTGCAGCCTGACAAAATGAGATAGGGACAGTGGCTCAGAGGAGTTAGTGAGGTAGGGACAGTGGCTCAGCAGTGCAAAATAGAGCTGAACACATACATTAGCATAGCACCCCACAGAGTAACAAAATAGAGCAGTTGACACAAAATATGTGTCCTACACTCACATAGAGCAGTACACACAAACAGAGCACCAGAGCCCCACAAAATAGCCCCACAAAATAGAGCAGTTCACACAAACAGAGCCCCACCCACAGAGCCCTACACTCACATAACTCCAAACTGCAAACTACAGATAAGTATCCAATACATCCAAACTGCAAACTACAGTAATATGTGTCTCATAATCATTGTAATCAATGAGTGACTCATCGAGCTTCCCTAATACATAAAATTTTAGAAGACATGGCTCTGAAAACTTTGCAAAGCATCTCATTATATCATTGTCACCCAATAATTGTGTCTTCCTTCCATCCACAGGGTCGTAGAAGTAAACTTCACAGGGAGCCTGCACCCCAGCACTTGCACATAGGCCATCAAGGTCAAACCAACAGAATTTATCACTAAGAATACATTCTTTCAGTTCCAACACTACACCACCAACGTATTTGTCACCAACATCAAAGTGACCCCCAACATACATGTGAAGAGCATACTTTGTACCAAACATGTTGTGTTAAAACCTGTACACAATTACAAACTAATAACAAATTAACAACTAATTACATACAGTTACCATTTTCACACTTAGCCATCAAAATTAGGGTTTCCTGTCCACACACTTTGTCCAGTAAATGTGCAGACACAAAATTAGGGTTTACAAACGAAATGAGGTTACACACCAAAATATGGTTACAAACGAAATTAGGGTTCTCCTAAAGTCTTCCCAAACTACGATTTTTTTCCCAAAATTCCTCGTCACGAACAAAATCCTCGTCACAAACAAAAAAATTTCGTGCAAAATTAGGGTTGTCACACCAAAATAGGGTTACAAACGAAATTAGGGTTTACGAGTATACCTGAATCTCTTCTTCTCCGTCTTCGATTTAGGATTTCGTGCAAAATTAGGGCTGGAAGAGAGCTTAAGCGTCGAAATTAGGGTTTACGAACCTCCTGTCCTCCGTCTTGGCTTCACGTCGGACTGGAGAGTTTAAGCGTCAGGAAGAATAACATTAATCTAATGGGGGGTTTAGCCTATATTAGGGAGGGTATAACGGTCAGTTTACTCTAGAAATAACGTCCGTTACTCAAAAATCAGCATTAGGGGGTCTTATGAGCATTTTAGAAACGTTTAGGAATAATTAGAGCGTCGGGTCTTTTAATGCAAAAGTAAGACATCTAACGAGGGATTTTTTGCACTTTACCCATATATAGGTATGCAAGGATACTACAAATCATCGCTTTCCCTGGCATGTTGGATCTTTTTGTTGTCATGTCCATATTACCTCTGAACAACAGAACATAGTCTAATTTGACAAAATGATTTAGATCATTCTTATCATTCTACCGTTGGATGGGTTTTTGATCTTAAGTGAATCTACTAGCTATGGCATATTTGTACTCCCAAGATAGAAAAAAGGTTATAGCAAACAACTCATCTATTGAGGAAATAAAATTACACTAACTATAAGATAAGAGCTTTCATTGATATTCAAGATCACATTACAAGATGGGAGTTTTTTATTGATATTCAAGATCACACTACATGTAATGTTATAAATCTGACAAATCAATATATTTCATGATCCACGCAATAGTCTCGTGCTATGCCTTTAGACTATGTCAATAAGATTAGGAGGAAGAAACATAATGCTCGTCGAGGCTTCACGACGAAATGGATGTACTGACAATCGTGGCGGAAGGATACAAAGTTTGGGTTGCATAGGGTATCCAAGAATGCACGTGTTTGTAGTGACACAGCAGGCGCCATCGCTGAACTACCCGATAAATTCGGGCCTAATTTCGTTGATGCGCACAACCAAACTGCTTCAAAGACGACAAAGGTCTTCTGGGTAATATTTTTGTTTACTTGGAACAAGAAACCTTATGATGTCCTTTCATGCTTCATCATTGTCAGAATGAATTAGAGAAACTCCTACAAATAAATATACTTAGCTTGCAGAATAAAAATTGTGTAAGTATATATAAAGACAAGAATAATATACTTATGGGCAACCTATTCTCATAATGGAAAGAATTCTACATACAGAAACAACATGCACGGAGAACTTTATGTGTGGAATACCCTGCACAGAAAAGTACATGTGTGGACAGTTTTCATGCTTTGCTAAAATTTGCATATCAATAGGTTGTGATCTTCACTTTCATTACAAGGAGTTTGTTCATGAACCCCGCCTGCTCAAGGGCATTTAACAAACCCCTTACGTAAAAGAAAAAAGTTATCGTGCATTGGCCAAAAGAAAACTCTATTTCCAAGTATGGCACGATCGAGAGAAAGCTTCAAGGATCAGGAGGGGATCTTGACGATCATAGGACATATTGTTATATGTACAGAAGCTGTTTAGGGCCTTGCCCGTATCCGATCTCCTTACAAAGGAAAAGGCTTGAGCGTCATCGATCATTGGAGAAGAAAGCAAAAGAATTCAACAGAATGAGAGCAGTGCAAGAGTATGTAGTTCCTCTCTCTCTCGCCACTTGCCTATTTATAGACTTCCCATGACCATTGGCAAAGATTTTGAGAGGGGTTTAATAACCAATTCACCATAACTGTTCAGATTTATGGTAGTGATTTGAATCCATCTCTATAGAATTGCAATAGGTACGCACAATATCTGATGAGACGATGTCTGTAACTTAAGATTTGGTCTTATTGCAAAGTTTGAGTGGAAATATTCAATCTCTGGGCATCCGAGCAATTCTATTGGCCGTTTCTTCTATACTAGAGGCATTCCACTATAAACTCTTATATGCATTTGTTAAGGAATCCTTCCATTACAAGACACCCTCAAATCGAGCATGCGTCTTCTATTCAAAGTATTTTGAAGTAAAGAAGACTTCAAAAAAGTTGAAAGGGGTCTTTGTAGAAGTATAAACATTTAAGTAAACCAAAGTAATGCGACTAGTGGAAACGATGGGTTGCTAAACTTACAAACACAGCAGCGGACAAGCTTATCAAACAAGCCATAGTCTCTTAACTCAACATGTGTTCCCAAGGGACTGTACTCCTAGAGATTACTTTTAGGCCTCGTTTGGTTCGCGGAATGGAAGGGAAAGGAAATCAATTCCTTGTCATTTCCTTTCCTTTGGGAAATTTTAATTCCTATTGATTTTCCTTTCCGATGTTTGGCAATGCCAAGGAATTTGGAAAGGAAAGTGAATACTTCAATGTGGGAAAGTGATTCCTTCCTTGGATGGATGGAATCACTTTTCCCCCTAATTTCCCTTCCATTGGGAATCACTTTCCTTTCCTCCTCAATTCCTTGGGCACCCAAACATAAGAAAGTAATCACTTTCCTTTTCCAACCGGAAGATTCCGCGAACCAAACGAGGCCTTAGTAACAAAGCGACAGTGAATCACAGAGCTCGAGAACTAAATATCGAGAAATGAAACATGTGTAAAGCTACTCATTCGTTTCTGACACGTGGTTGAGAGAGACTAATTTTCTTCCTCACAAGAGATACATTTATTTTGTAGGTGGACGGACAACTCGTAGAAATGGTTGTCTTTATTGCAGACGCCATTATTGCCTCGATTTGACAACTTTGTCAGTGCAATTAATAGTCGTCATCCCGCAAGAACCAAAGAGGTATTGCTCATCATAACTGACAATCTTCAATAAATGGTCAGTCAAATCAATCTTGAAGGATGAAAAATCACTTTTGCGATGAAGGAAGAGCTTTCCACTGACCGCTCACTAGCGGAGAAGTCGTATTCCTTAGAGCATCTCCAGCCCTATTGTGAGTTTGAAAAAAATGGTTGCCACATAGGAATGACAACCATTTTTTCCAAAAGTACTTCTCCAATGCAAATGTGAAATAAAGTGTGGAGTTGACATGGCAATGACATGGCAAAGACAATGTGAAGTTGGTTGTCTAGATCTAGACAATGCACTTCACAATGTCTTTATGTCCACATCATCATTTCTGAATAAAAATATTTATAAAAAAGAAGTAGAAGAGTAAAAGTTGTCTTGGAAGTTGTAAAAAATTATTTGTATTGTCTTCTCAATACTTTTGCATTGGAGATGACTTTTTAAACCCATTGTCATTTGTGAATATAACTTTGCCACCTATACAAGACATTGTCTTGTTCCTCATGCCACATAGGATTCACAACACAAAACAAGACAATAGGGTTGGAGATGCTCTTATGCTCCAGCAGAATTCTCAGCAAAAATAGTTTTTGCTCCATATTATTGCTTGCGTGGAAAGACGTGTACATTCGTCAATCCACTACCACTATTTTCATACTAAAAAGCCTTAGGTTGCTGCTTGCGTGGACAAATTTGTACATCTATCGACCCACAATTTTGCAATGCTCATTTCATGGTTTATGTAGTTGCAACCGCACAAACCACATGGCATCCCCACCTTGTTTTGAGAGAACGTACTTTGCTTCGTGTGCAAGAAGCAGACCACGTTCGCACATGATTATTGTTCAGACGTGGGACATACAACTCCTACTTAGAAAACTGTTTTCTCTGAATACGATCCACATGGAAGTTCCTTTCCGCTGGACGGCTTACTTCCACGGAGAGGCAAATAGCTATCTTTGGCTATATTGTTATAAATAGCTAGCTCTTTGCAAAGTTTGAGGATGGTTCTCATGATCGCATATGTGACCACGGCATATATATTCCAACAAGCTCTTGCCCACTTTGTGTTCTTGCACTATCCAGCTCCCGAAGCCTTATCAAATCATCATAGAGTACAGGAATCGTGTGCTGATCCGACATCCATCACCTCATCTCTCCATAATCTCAAGTTTCCTCAAAAGTTTGCATTTTTGCAGTTTTGTAAATCAATTTCGAGTTGTAACAAGTTTAACAAGTTTTCTTTTCTGAGAAATGAAGTTATTTCACGATTTATTTTCGAGTTCGAAAAACAGTTTTAAAATATTGTAAATTATTTTTGAAGTAAATTTATTTTGAGATGGTGAACATTTACTGTAGATGGAAGTGTCTAATTATTAGTAGTAATTATGTTATTGGAAAGATGTGTAATTTATATATTTTATCCCTAGTTATTTTAAACATAATTTGATATTAGAAACATTATTAATCATCTAAGTTTTTTGTGTTATACCATCACCCATGACATGGCGCTATCGTGACGCTTACCTTACGATAATTTTAATTTTAGAAAATCATGATCACAAATTAGAGGTTTTATGATCGAATTCAAAAATAAAACTAAAATATCGTAAATGAGAAATTTGAGAAAAAATATATTATCTATAATACTAAAATCGTCGCCACATCCGTGTCATATTTTAGTGTTAGAGAATTGATCACAAATGAGAAATTTTATGACAATTCAAAATCAAATTAGAATATCAAAAATAAAATATTTGGAAAAAATATATTGTCTATAATACTATAATTGTCGCCACGTCAGTGCCACGTCGTCGTCATGTCATGGGTGGTTGTATCACCCAAAAACTTGGGTGACTAATAACAGTTATATTTCCTATTATAAATTATGTTATTTGTTTGCCAAAATATTTAGATGATGTCATCTCCTATTATGTGTCATCTGACATGATAGCTGACATGACAAATTTTAACCCCCAAAATTACTTATCCAAATTTTTTAATGTTAGTGTTAATGTTAAAGTTAATATTCACTACATGAAAAAGGGCTTTCTTGACGGTTAATCCCGGTCATGAAAGGGTTATCTTGATGGTTGTGGGTCCGTTAGGTAGGCCAAAGTTAAAAAAAGTCCTAACTTTTCTTGATGGTTTCTAACAAGGCTTTTCTTGGCAGTTATTAATCGTCATCTGAAATATTTTTATTGACCGTTTTTAGCCATCAAGAAATCAATTTTTAAAAACCATCAATGTAGTTGAAAACCTTTCTTGACTCCAGCTAAATGACGGTTTACACCGTCAAAAAAGGCCCTTTTACATCAGAATTTAGTTTATCGTTGTTTTATAGTCATCAAGAGAAGCTAAATTTTGTATAGCCAAAGTTTCTTTATAAACATATATTATGAATCGAACACAGACATAATATCAATAATCCAATATACATACATCAAACAACTATAAAATTCAATTTTTATGTTAACAAATTGTATTGTTCATACACCACAAACTTCCAACACATTTTACACACGTCCAACCACAAACATCAAGCACATGTCCAACCACAAACAACCAAAATATGTAGTTTTCGTACATCTAAAACTTCCAAAACCAATATTTATACTAGTAGAACAAAATATGCGTAGCAAATCCGACCGGAGCACATCCCTCCCATATTCACAGCACCTTCATTTTCTACTCTTGAGAGAACAAGAGAATTATATTTAATCATTTAAGTGCACATGTTTATATAAACTAACAACTAAGAACAAAATGAAGACCTATACAAGTCAACACAGTAAACAAAGATAATTTGTATGCTAAATAGACTTTTTGGTGCAATGTTTATTAATCATTTTTAGGACATAAGAAGTGCAAGAAAAATATCCTTTTTGATAGTTTCAAACATATACCAAAACCAAATATAAGCCTGCTCAAAAGTTTTCATCTTATTAAGAACAAGATATCAACAGCTAGGACAACAAAGAGAAATTCTATATTTGAGCTACCTGAAAAAGAAACTAGAAACGTCCTTCCGTTGATCATCTTGAAGTTGAATGACCTGTGTACCAGATTAACCAACCAATCAGTAAAAAAAATTATGTCATCCCATTTGTCAGTAAAATATGGTATAACAATCATTGATATGAGGAGCATTTTCATCTCATGGGTTAGTAAATTGTGGAACAAAAATAATTGATTAGAGGGAAGACAAATAATTCCTGAACTTTTTTTATGGAAACGTTTTAATGGAAAATCTTCTTAAGAAAAATGAACTAAAGATGCAAGGTGAAAAAATGCTTAGATTACCTATATAGAAGTACATAAGCTATCATGAGTAGATGTTGACTTTCCCAAGGCCCAAACTTTTTGTGAATGTGGAATTTGTTTCAACATGGCATTTTCTTTAAATGGAAAATATAAATTGTTGTCCAAATCATTTCTAAAGACTAGATAGAAGTCCAAGTGAAAAATATAAGGCATGGAGGCAAGGCAACAAGCTATAGAGAAGGAAGAAACATCATAATATAGTAATTTTGAGGTATCTTACAGAGCAAGCAAATGAACGAAAATTCCTTATGCAAAAGGTGGTTGTTTTTACCAAAATTCCCTCCTCCTTCCCAACGACAGATAGACAGATTCACAGAACTAATATTTATTATTTGATACCTAAACTTTTTGTGGAAGGTGCTACTTGAGTAATGAAGACGTTAAATCCTGCTACAACTTCCTTACTCTTGAAAACTGTTACCAAGTTGTCCATATGAGAAGCAAGGCGCACCTCTGAAAGAAAAGGAACAAATGTACATGAGGAGAAGCAGGTATATAAAAATGAATGTCATAACATGCAGGCAACCTCTTGACAGAAATTTATAGAGCCTTATAAGATTTTTTTTTTTTTGGGGGGCTACACAACATGAGCATCTAACTAGACTCTTTATTGTTGACCCTGTCGACTCGAAAGAGGAAAGTATAAGGCAGTTAGGCCTCGTTTGGTTCGCGGAATCTCCCGTTTGGGAAAGGAAAGTGATTACTTTCCTATGTTTGGGTGCCCAAGGAATTGAGGAGGAAAGGAAAGTGATTCCCAATGGAAGGGAAATTAGGGGGGAAAGTGATTCCATCCATCCAAGGAAGGAATCACTTTCCCACATTGAAGTATTCACTTTCCTTTCCAAATTCCTTGGCATTGCCAAACATCGGAAAGGAAAATCAATAGGAATTAAAGTTTCCCAAAGGAAAAAAAAATGACAAGGAATTGATTTCCTTTCCCTTCCATTCCGCGAACCAAACGGGGCCTTAATGTTTCCTGGAATCTCATGAATACAAAATAATCATGATATCCTAGTTGGAAACAAGGATTAGTGAGGGGCAAAAAGCAACTAATTCATGCATTAGTTAAATTTTAAGGGAAATGGTCGAGCAAGATGCAAATCTAGGATGTAAACACCAACTTATAGTAACCACGAGTGTAAAACATATTATTCAGGAAACTGAAATTGGCATGTGCCAACAAAACCTTCGAGCGCAAACATGTCAATTTTAAGACTGGAAAACAACAAATCAATAAATTGTATTACTCTAGACACATTTGGAATGTTCCAAAAAAAACCAGATTTGATGTGGCCACTCTATAACAACATTTACATTCCCTACCCTGCAATTGTATATCAAATTATAGCAGTTAGCAATGTTGTAAAGTTGATACATCTCGAGTCATGTATTATTTCAAAATGAGTAATGCTATTCGTACTTCCAAATTGTCCCTCCAATACATCCCTCCTTATGTGGCAACTGACGTGACATGTTAAATAATATTATCTGCCATCTGACATGGCCGATGACATGACAAATTTTAACCCAAAAAGTTAATTACCCAATTTTGTTCATGTTAATTTGATGTTACTATTAATTAATGTTAATATTAATGTTAATATTAATTTAATGTTAATATTAATATTAATATTAATGTTAATATTAATTAATATTAATGTTAATGTTAATATTAATATTATTGTTAATGTTAATGCTAACATTAATTTTAATGTTAATTTTATGTTAATGTTAATTTTAATTTTAATTTTAAAATTTGTCACGTCAGCTGCCAAATCAACATGTTACGTCAGCTGCCACGTAAGGAGGGACGGTTTGAAGGTACAATTTGGAGGGACAAATAGTATTATTCTTTCAAAATATTTTAGTAGTCATAGGATGTGCAACAAGTAAAAGTAAACAGAACGCATTCAAGAAGGTTTGCATTCCTCGAAGAAATGATATGACATAATATTTTGATAGATATAGGAAATCGGTATGAGACCAATGCATAAATAAAGTAAAATAGATTAAAAAAGAGTTAATATATTCTGAATGCCAAACAAGCAAGTAGAAGTCTCATAATGCGTACGGCTGATAGGTTCCAATTATAACTTTGATAACTTTTGCTAGATGTCAAAAAGCTATAAGCAATGAGGTAGAAAACAATGAAGATATTTCACAGATACAAGAATTATGCCATATCCATTGCCATACATTTTGTTATAGGAAGTTATAGTTATATTCCGTTGTCATAACCAGGTACCATGTGATTCATTATGTTGGTACAAATATTGAACCCCTTTCATTTGAGAAAAATACACACACACACACACAGACAAAAGTCAATAATTCTAAGAAAATACATGGTTCATACCAGCAGATCTAAAACACGGATTCAAGATTAAAAAAATTTATTCTTTCTTCTCTGTGACTGCTTGAAAAACAAAGCAGCTTTCTAGTTCTGCTTTGTTGTGGAATATTCAATCAGAATGTTGGTTAGCGCAAGAAATACTGAGATAGTTTAAAATCTGTATTCCATCAAGATGGGCTATTTTCCTAATTAATTGCATTTGTGTAGCAGGATAATGCTAATAAAAGATGGCAGATTTTGGTCCAATATAAAAGGTTATCGTATTCGGTTTGCAGGTATCTAGAAGATGGCAAATTTTGGTCCAATAAGTTTTTTCTATGTAAAAGGTAGAATTGAGATAGCAGGGAAATCCACTTCCAGATACCTGCAAACCGAATACTATGAACTTTTTTGATGTTAGGAATTCCAACTTTTTACCACAAAAAAATTTGTTCCTTTTTTGGACAGCATGCCATGTAGATTTCATTTAATATATTTGCTTTCATATTCTAAGTGTCAACTTAACGGCCATCGTATGACATCAACTGATGATTTTTGTGTAGATTTTCTAGTTAGATATTTGCACTCAAATTTACCCAATACAATTATAACCTAAAGATTTGAGTTTGTCCTGCTAACAAAATAAAACTTGCATTGGAATACCTTATTTATGAGCTTCTGGAATGCTTCAGGTCTATTTTCTTCTATAAACTTCTCAGCAGCTACTAGAACATCATCCGGTTTACTAAAGATACTCGGTTTACTGAAGATGCTTTTTTTGGTACGTACCATATGTTCACCGTCTGTTGGTTCACAAACATTGGTCTCAAAAAATGTTGATAAACATATGCAGCACCACTAAAGTAAGTAAGACCAACCAACAGCTGAAGATGAACTTTGCTCGCATAAGGCAAGAAAGGAAGCCTGCAGTGGTATGTTATTGAAGACAATCTAAATATTAGTTCTAAGTATAGGATTGCCATCAAAGTTGATTTTGACCAAGCAGTATAATCAAAATTTCTGAGAAAGTTTCAGATATGGAAAAAGATACTAAAGCTATAAGAAAGTGGAATTCTATAGGAGAAAATATAGAAAAATAGAGTACACCCTTGATTACTAATTAAGACACTAGAATGCAATGTTTATAAGCATTTCTGGAGTATTTGTTGTCAACCCGTCCCTATATCGAAGGGTAGACTGGAAATTCTATGTTTTACCAAACTATGGTTTGACTCTTATAATTATATTCATTACTATTTTTATAATTTTTGGTAAAGTTTAACCTACAACTGAGATTTGCATCATCAGTGACATATTTGGTTTATGAGTCTCAAACCCTTATTATGGATAATGGTATCGGTGATATTGACACTTTTAGCAATTAGGTATCAGAGTTTCGAGGTTCTTGGTTTCAGAAAACCAAAAAATAATAAGAAACTATCAAAGAAAAACTATATTAGATAGTTCAATGGAGTGGGACATGTCGCCCAAGAACAATTATGTTCTAGACTTGCTAGCTTGGGCATTCCAAATTTCTAAAACTTGACCACCCGCGGGTCCGTGCATATGAAACATCTGCAATGTTTAAAATTACAAGTAGTTTTACTACAGGGCAATCGCTACCAAAATACAGGCAAATAGCGACTGAAAATTAGCGACGGCGTAATCAGTCGCCAATTAGCGACCGACAAGCGACTTACGGGCGACGAATTTTTTCACTTAAATTTTTTATAAGATTAGCGACGGATCAGCGACCATTTAGCGAGGGAATATGTCAACCGACTGATTAGCGACAGATATATACGTCGCTAAACTGTTGTAAATGTCGATATTTCCATGTAGCGACGGCTTAGCGACAGAAAATTTTCGTCGCTAATTTGTTGTGAAAATTCGATAGTTACTTAAATTTTAAAAAATTTCCAATCTCTCTCTCTCAAAATCCTTCTCTCTCCTCCCCTCTCCCCCCCACCGACCGGCGATCACCCCCCCGACTACGGCCCCCTCCAGCGCCCTCCCCCAATCCGGCCCCCTCCCTCTTCTCCTCCTCCGATCGAACCCCCTAACCACCCCCTCTTCTCCTCCTCCATCGAGCCCCCACCTCCGGCGCCCACCTCCCTCCGGCGTGCTCCCCCACTCCGTCCCCCCTCTTCTCCTCCTTCGTAACCCCGTACACCCTCCCTCTTCTCCTCCTCCGTCGTGCCCCCCTCCGGCGACCCCCCCCCCCCCCCGCCCCCTCCGGCGACCACCCCCTCCGGCGCCCCCCCCTCCGACGTCCCCCCTTCTCCGAGATCCTCTCCGTGACCAACCTCTTCAAGGTCCGAAAACCTAAACCCTAATTTGCATTTATTTTTATTTATGCTTTGTTTGTGTTTTCTCAACATGTTATAGGGTTTCAATTTCAATTTCGTGTTTGAAATTTATCGGTATAGTATTGGGTATAATAGATAAATAGAAATTTATCGGTATAATAGTTTTAGAAAAAGTATACGTAGGTATCTTACTATATACCATTAAGATTCCCAAGGGGGGATATGAATTATTTCGACTATCAAAAAGTAGATTTAGATAACACATTATTGAAAAAGTAGATTTAGTATAACACATTATTTCGACTATCAAAAAGTATACATAGGTATCTTGTTGAAAAAGTAGATTTAGATAACACATTATTTCAACTATCAAAAAGGGGGACATGAATTAAATGAAAACATAAAAGATTCAAAAATGAATGATAAGATCATCCACGAATCGACCATTCAAATTCGATTTACGAATTTAGAAAATTATTCATTCATAGAAACAAAAATGATAGATCTTGCTAATAAGACAATCACAATTAGGACCCAGAGAAAAGCCAGAATATGGTTCTTATGGGTGGTTTAACAAGATATGTTCCAATTACAAGAATTTCTTTTTTATTAGGTACACTTTCTCTTTGTGGTATTCCACCTCTTGCTTGTTTTTGGTCCAAAGATGAAATTCTTAAGGATAGTTGGTTATATTCACCAATTTTCGCACTAATAGCTTCCTTTACTAAGGTAATTGATTGATCAATGCGATATATACTTGAATATCAATTTGATACTTGAGTATCAACGTGATACCTAATTATACTAGGTTTGTTTTATGAGTGAATGTACGTGAAGGGTACGTCATACCAAGTTATACTAGGTTTGTTTTATGATACCAAGTGATATATAGCATCTTAATTCTTGGTGCAGAATTATTCACGTGGATTAGAACAATGAGTCGACACTTACTTGACCGTTCGTGGATGTACAATCGGCAACATGAGAGTATGATTGGCTTGACGGACGATTTCAAGGCGGACATCGAACAATTTCTCATATATGCAAGTAGCCATGCCGATTTCATGGACGGAAGGCGCATAAAGTGCCCTTGTGTCAAATGTAAGAATATACCATTTAGAGAGGTGTCACTTGTGAGAGAGCACCTTTACAAGAAGGGTTTCATGCCGAACTACAACGTGTGGATTAATCAAGGAGAATCTCCGGCTTCGCAATCTCAGTCCTTCTTCAATACCGAGGTGATAGATTCTACTCTCGGAGATCATTTTGAATATCGGCAACCAACAAACTTGGCACGTGAGATGGTATTAGATTTTGCTGTGGCACGTGAGGATCTGAATCCTGATGCAAAGGAGTTCTACGATATGTTCAAGCATGCTGATACTCCGTTATATCCGGATTGTGATTCTCATTCGGTATTGTCGGTGGTGATGAGCCTGTTGAACCTTATATCTGATTTTAACTTACCGCAAGAATACTATGACCGGATAATTCAGCTTGTAAGAGAGTTGTTGCCAAAAGGATCAAATGATTTGCTTGAAAGCTTCTACAAGTCGAAGATGATGATGCGAAAACTGGGATTGGGCTACCAGAAGATAGACTGCTGTCGAAATGGTTGCATGCTATACTACAAGGAGAATAGTGATAAAGATAAATGCATTTTTTGTGACGAGGACCGGTACAAGCCAATCCGGGGTAAAGTAAAATCAATTGCCCGGACACGGATGCGCCCGTACAAGTACATGCAGTTCTTGCCAATCACAAAGAGGCTGCAGAGGATGCATATGTCTGCAAATACTGCAGAACACATGACATAGCATAACAAACAACGGAAGATGAATGAAGGAGAATTATCTCATCCTGCCGATGGAGAAGCATGGAAGCATTTTGATCGGTGTCATCCTGATTTTGCTACGGAGCCTAGGAATGTCCGATTGGCTTTATGTTCTGATGGATTCACTCCATTCGGACAGTCGGGGATGCAATACTCTTGTTGGCCGGTGATTTTGACCCCGTACAATCTACCATCGTGGATGTGCCTAAAAACTCCTTACATGTTCCTCACACTTATCATACTCGGTCTAAGAAATCCAAAGAAGAACATCGATATCTACTTGCAACCGTTGGTGGATGAGTTGAAACAATTATGGCAGTTTGGCGTCCAGACGTTTGATATATCGATGGAACAGAACTTTCAGATGAGGGCGATGCTCATGTGGACCATCAACGATTTTCCAGCTTACGGGATGTTATCGGGGTGGAGTACTCATGGTATTATGTCATGTCCGATATGCATGGGAAAGAGTAAGGCATTCTGCCTCCAGAATGAAAGAAAGGCGTGTTTTTTTATTGCCACCGCCAGTTATCCTTCGTCACATTCGTGGAGAAGGAACAGAGATGACTTCAGGGCTGGTAAACGGAAAGCATCTCTTCCCTCGTTGAGATTAACGGGAGATGTAGTTTGGGAAGAGGTTCGAGATTTACCGACTGTCATGGAAAATCCGGGATCGGGCCATCACATTGAAGGCTTCGGACAACATCACAATTGGACAAAATGAAGTATCTTTTGGGATTTGCCTTATTAGCCGGACAATCTCATAAGAAACAATCTTGATGTCATGCATATTGAAAAAAAATATTTGACAACATATTTAATACTGTGATGGATATTAAGGGAAAAACGAAAGATAATATTAAAGCAAGAAAGGACTTAGAAATTATTTGCAAGCGTCCAGAGTTGCATCTGTCGCAAAGGTCCAATGGTAACTGGGTGAAGCCTCCAGCACCATTTACATTGAGTAGAGATAGATAAACTGATAATATGTAAATGGATTTCAATGTTGAGATTTCCTACCGGTTACGTATCGAATCTGATGAAATGTGTCGATCTTAACAAAAGCAGGTTGATAGGGATGAAGAGTCATGATTGTCACGTTTTCATGGAACGATTACTTCCTATCACTTTTAGAGAGATGCTACCTTCTCATGTGTGGACTCCGCTGGCCGAGTTATCTATCTTCTTTAGAGATTTGTGTTCAAGTAAGTTGACAGTGCAACATATGCTAGAACTTGAGGAGAAAGTTGTAGTGACGTTGTGCAAGTTAAAAAGGGTGTTCCCTCCCGGCTTCTTTGATAGTATGGAACATTTGCCGATTCATCTTGCATACGAAGCACGTGTCGGTGCTCCCGTCCATTATCGATAGATGTACCCATTTGAGAGGTATAAAATAATCTTCTAATTTGTAATTTTTTATTTAAATAATTCTAATATTCAATATATTTCTTATAGATATCTAGGTCACCTGAAAAAGTAAGTGGACAATAAGGCTCATGTAGAAGCTTTAATATGTGAAGCGTACATCATTGAGGAGGTTTCTAACTTCTGCTCGATCTACTTCGATACTCATGTCCGAACAAATCGGAATAGAGCGCCAAGAAATGATGAAGGTGATATCAATGCACCGAACGAAGGGATCCGTACAATCTTCAATGTGGGGGGCAAGCCGACAAGTGCGACTAAATTACGGTGGTTGGATGACGATGAGTTTTAAGCCGCACATCGGTATATATGCCTCAATAGCGGTATCCAAGAGATGGAAGATATTGAAAAGTAAGCGACACCATTTAGTCATTCTAAATTCGATATTTAGAAGTGTGCTAACGTTTCTCCCTATTATTACAGTACTTTTAGAGCTGAGATTAGAATGGAAAGACCTGATATTGATGATGATGATCTTGCTAGAGAGGTCGACATGAAGTTTCCGTCGTGGTTCTGAAATTATGTAAGGATTATAATCATTAGCCATTCTAAATTCGATATGTTACTACCCACACTGTCTAATGACTTTTCTGATACTACCCACACTAGGTCTTCCGTCCTGGTACACAGTTGCAGAACAAAGAGATAAAAGCAATTGCTATTGGACCGAGCAAGAAGGCGAAGTGTTGGAGCGGATATACAATCAATGGCTTTAACTTTAGAACTACTGATAAGCCTATCAATCATTCATTTGTCGATGAGGAGGCTAATTATACCAAAAAATCGAGAGTTTGTGTGAGAGCCTCAGTCTACGATGTCGATCCCGAATTCGACTACTACGGTGTTCTAAGAGATATCGTAGAGATTGAATATTCTGTTGATACGAAGATTGTGCTTTTTAAATGTCATTGGTTCGACACAACACCCAAGCAAGGATGGAAGATTGACAAACAATTTTGCTTTGTTGATATAAAACATGAAAAAAGATATGGAGGTTTTGAACCATTTGTGTTGGCTAGTCAAACCGTTCAAGTGTACTATACGAGTTATCCTAGCCGACGGCGCAGTACCCTGGATTGGTGGGCTGTATGCAAAACCAAAGCAAGAAATACATATAATGTTGGGGATGTAGCCTACCAAGAGGAAGAGGTGGTCAAGCCTCAACCAATATATATAAGTTTGGCTGGTGTTGAGGAAGAGGATTTAGAAGATATGGAGGTTGCGGTAGATGACGTTATGGAGGTTAACGTTGATGAAGAATTGGAAGATGTTGAGGAAGAAGTATTGGAAGATGAAGATGAAGATCATAGTGATAGTGAAAATGAAGAAACAGAAGAAGACACTTCGGAATCAAGCGATGATTCAAAAGACTCATGGGAAGATGAATCAGACTAGTACGTACGTTTTAATTTAATATACGAGTTCCATTAGTATAATGACATGAAAGTAGTTTTTATTTTTAACACATCATCACTTATTATCACTACAAGAAAAAACCCATTTTACAATGTTTCATCTACAACACGTCCTGAAAATGTTGTGAAAATGGGAGTCTTTTACAACTTTTATTATTAAAACGTTGTAAAGTACCTGTGCAAACAACATTTTATATTCAAATGTTAAGGCTTCTACAATGGTCATTCACAAAAGTTGTGTATTACTATCTTCAACAACATTTTATTAACATTGTAAAATTTACTAATTTTGACAATATTTATTTAATGTTGTAAAAGTTATCATTTTTGACAATATTTTTAAAATATTGTAAAAATGTCATGCTCAACAACGTTTATCAATTGTTGTAAACTTGCTATTTTTCATTATGTTTGTTTGATGTTGTAAAATTAATTTTATTTTACCACTTTACATAAAAGTTGTCTATGTATTATCTTTTTACAATGTTTAAAAAAATAATATAAAATGATCATATTCAACAGCTTTTATAAATATAGTACAAGTTGTGTATGTAACAATGTTTATAAAATGCTGCAAATTTATCTTTATTTTGCCATTATAAATAAATGTTGTGAATATATTTATCTGTTCACTATTTAAGTTGCAGTGACATGTGTTTGACCCAAAAAAGACAATCCCCATCATAAGTAACATGTTTCATACTTTGGGGGGGGGGGTGGGGGGGAGGGGTTTGAATTCCCTCCCAATTTTTTCATTCCCCCTATTTTTTGTTGCAAAAGTAAGTATTGATACAGTTTAGTGAAGAAGATGGGCCTAGTTGAAAAAAGCTACTAGAGTCTTCGGTGGATCGCCGATGGAGTAATCGAACTCTCTGTGAGAGTTGGAATGGAGGGGGTGGAGATGTTCGACTTTGATTAGAGAAACATGACAAGAGCTTGATAGTATTTAGTCCTCCTTACATATCTAATCATTTCGTTTGTTCATGATGAAATTGTATCAACAATGTAAGTACACTCTTTCTTTTGTAATTTTTTTTGTATTTACTGTTGAAGATAAACTAAGAGCTTGAATGTATTTAGTCATCAATTTTTATCTTTGGTTTTCTTTGGAACACGATAATTTTCAAACAATATAACGGTTCATTTATGTGCTATAAAGTAATAATTATATGGCTAATTAGTGTTCAGAGCCTGAATTTATACCGGTTTAGAGTTTAAGCCCCGACATATACAATTGGAAAGTTTGGACCATGAATTTTTATTTGTAGTCTTATTGTTCTCATTATACCCCCCTTTTCACATGTGTTAGTAGTTGAACCCGTGAAACGCCGGGCAGCCCGACCAAATATTGAGAAAAGAAGGAGAGAAAAGAAAGGAACTCATTTAGTCCATTCCGACGCGGATACGCCAACGGCCCTCATATAGTTAAGGAACGATGGGTTGAAAGTGTAGGCGCGTATGCGTCCCGCATAGAGATCCTACTTAGAGATGCACATATAACATGACAGGGAAGGAAATACGGCGTATTCACCTTGCGTCGGTGCAAGGGCGAGTGCGTCGACTTGGTAAGAAGTCGCGCCACAAATCAAACACGAGATTGCTTGTTGCTTGCCTATTCAATTCGATAACATGTTGCCATGCTAATATGCTTTACGCTTTCGAATATGCCATGAAATTGACCCTAAGAAGAACATAGCAAAATCATAAGCTAAATTGCATGATTCAACGTAAATATTAAAATGTTGGTTTGGAAAGAAGATCTTTACTTCAGTACATGCGAGGACGAACGTACTGATCCCCCACCAGCTTCATGCAGGGTGCAGGGAATGGATGGCTCGCGGCGAAGCGTTGCTTGAACGTGTTGAGGCTTGGAATGCCGAAGCGCATTGAAGCGTGCGATCGCATTGACGCTTAGACTACGCAACTGGATTGATGCGGCCGAGATATAGAAGGCATGATGTATGGAACAGTAAAATTCTTTGTAGACAAGAGAGAACCTGAGTGTTGTAGCCAATCTGGCATATATTGTTAGGCTATCGAAAGCCTTTGTAATCTCAGTTTCGGATATCAATAAAGAGAATTGTTTCGTATACTCTGTTTTCCTTTCGTTATTAATATCGAATCAAAAGATAACCATTTGAGAACTTGTCATCTTGCCTTGCACGAGCACAACTCCAGGCTCGTGCGGCATCACGCCCCCTGCGAGGACGATGATTCGGGTGATTCCGGGTCGGGACGTGACAGTGATAAGGTTCCGATACTATTTGACGATTGGTGAGAAGTTCCGAGGGTTCGTAAAGTCAACCTCTATACAATTGTGCTGGTAAGTTACCTATTAAATATATCTAATTCAAATACCAATTGCTAATGCATTTTATATCTAAATACATTAATATACATGATATACATTACAATTGAGATACAATTTGGATGAAAACAAAAGAATTACATATTACAAAAGATGGAAACCTCCTTGAGAGAGTACAGATCTCGTGTAGGAAATGGAGTGATAGAAGCTCTTAGTCTGGAAGACGAAGAAAAGACAGTAAGTCTTGTCGGGTTAAAGTCTATAAACTTGTTCGATCACCAATGGAGCAAATTAAAAAAAGAACTTCGACAAAATTTCAAATAGGTTAAAAAGTATAATGATTCGTACTATAGAGTACCAATAACTTTCATGTTTCTTGTTCGTGTTGTATCAGATCCTCTAATGATTTACTATTTGATGTAGACTAAACACTACACCAAAATAGACTAAACCCTCTAATGATTTACTATTAGAATTTGGATTTTTTTCTTAATTCATAACGGTTATTACCGTTACAGATTTGTAACAATAATTTTTTAATTAAAAGTATATTATTTTTATTTGATAATACCCTGACAAAAATTAAATAACCGTTATTAAATCAATATTATTATTTTTATTCGATTTACAATGAAAAGTTTCCTAATCTCGAAACTCCTTTCATTCTCTCCTCCCAAATTCTAAATTCCCTCCAAAGAATTCCAAAACCCCTCCCAATTTCAGAACCCCTATTCCAAAATTCCTTCAAAATTTGACCGCCCCCTCCTCTATCTCTTCTCTTCTACTACCTAAGAACCCTAGCCATTAGCCTCCGTGATCTTCTCACCGCAACCCTCACCACCAACCGCTGCCAAAGACACAACAGCAACGGCAGCCTCCGTGAACTCCTCGCTGCCACCCTCACCGCCAACCTTCTTGCCACTACCCCCACCGCCAACATGTTCGCCGTCATCCTCCTCTCTCCGCTCTACTGCCAAAGACACCAAAGTAGCGGCAGCCTCCGCGATCTTATGAGCTTTTTTCGTTTATTTTCATAACTAGTCGTGTCCATTTTTTGTAGTAGTAGGCATCGTGAAGCTCCTTCTTGAGGTCGGGAATGCCACCCTGGCCCCTCTGCCGGCCCAACGTGCTGGGTTCCAAGGTGCGAATATCATAACCTTATATCTCTTAAATGATTGTCAAGGCAATTGATTAGCCATTTTACATTGATGAAATAATCATATAGGCAAGAAATGCCTCAAGTGACAGCTGTCTTCATTTTATGACAGCATATGGTCTAGACCTGTCAATGGATAGTCGAAAATTCGAGTCCGATCCGATTCCGTATCCGAACTTTCGGATATTTTTCGAAATTTCGAATATCTGATTCGGATATCCAAATATTTTTCGGATATCATCTTTTTTTTGGATACGAATTCGTATATTAAGGTATTCGAATCCGTTAATATCCAATCCGACTTTAAATTGCAAAATTTGGATATCGAATTCGGATATCGGATTCGGATATCCGAAATTTTATATATATTATGGTATAATGTATATGTAATATGTATTAATTAATAGAGAAGATTAAAGAATTTTATTCTCAACTGACTTTTACATAAATCAATTATAATATAATTTATATGTAATTGTAATATATATTAATTACAATGTACAACAGAAGAAGAAAGGACTCAAATATGTAGAGCAATTGAATTTGGTTTTTGAATATTCGGATAATAACTAAATTTTTAATATTTCGGATATTCGAATAATAACATTCGAATTTTTTTTGCTAACCGGATCGGATATTATCCGATATCCGTTAAACTAGACGGATACGGATTCAAAGTGCCAAAAGAGAGATTCGTTCGGATATCGAATCGGATTTAGATATTACAAAAAAAAAATTCGGATACGGATACGGATATTGCCCTGTCCGTACCGATAAGCATCCGTTGACACCCCTAGGCGTACCTACAGGAGTTCCTCTTGGTGCAGTTGAACATTGGAGTTTAGTATGCAAAGTTTAGTCTGCATTGCTTTCCAAAGCATAGTCCACAAATCCTGTAGCCTTCTATTAGATGTAAACTGCAAATGCTGAATGAGCATGTTATGGTAGATGGTACCAAGTGGCTTCTGTCAGACTGTAGGGTTGTGAAATTAGAGTTTGAAAGCACCTCAATCAGAAGCACCATATGAGGCAATAATAGGACACGAGGACACTGGTACCATCCGGTCGTAGTGTATTTTGAAATGTATATGTTATGTCCAATGTGTCCGACCTGCTCTGGTCAATATTATCTAGGAAAATTGTTTTCAAGGCACCCATTGCAGATGGAGCGCGACTAAAACTCCATCTCCTAACGACTTGGCAAAATCTCACCTGTCCACAATGACTTTGAAATTGCTTCCGCAACCCTGCTGTGGCAAAAGCACTGTAATAAATTTATGAAAGCAGATAGGTTAATATACAAAGCATAACCTTGGCAATAGATAAAATCAGATGCACTGAAGAAAAGTTTGCAAAGGTTCCTGTCACTTTCATGCTTGATGCTACACTGCTATCCCACCATACGTGTAGTAGTGTAGCGAATCCCTGACGGCTACCTGTAAACCTTCTTTCCCTAATATGACATGTATTCGTACATGCCATCTAAATGTTTCATCTTTCCAACTTTTGTCCAGAGAAGAGCCATAACAAATCAAAGAAAATATTGAACCATCTCATGAGACAAAAAAGAGTAACAATGAAAATGTGCTACACTTGTCTGTAATTTTTTTTTTTGACATTTTTTTCATGTTTATTGTGAACTAGGAAATCTCAACCAGCAAATTCCAGCCAATAGGTAGCTAAGAAGAGCAACATTCCAATAAAAATTATTTGTATAAGTTATTTACAACTACCCCAACTGATTGATTTGATTTATGTGACAAGAGCTTGCATAAAGAAAAAAACAATCAAGGGGTAGTAACATCCAAAAAGAAATTGAACCTTTGTTGCAGTTATGCACCTGCTGGAATTTTAAAAAAACAACAGAAAGTAAATTCTCCACATTTTTCTATTAAAAAAGGAGTTACCCTGCGTTACATGCCAACTTAATTTGACAAGTGTATGCATTTAGAAGAAATAACAAAATGAGAGGGGTGGTAGGGTCTTGATAGGTTCTGAAAATGTAGGAGAGATCTGATTCTTAGTCAAAACTTGTGGGTCTTTTTGGTGTGTTTGGTGGGAAGGGGGACATTTCCCTTCATCAAATTATATGGCTTACATGCCACAATTTGAATTTAATCTGATTTGTCCCCCTTGGCAATCTTTCAACATTATCTTGATCTTGATAGATTGGGTCATTGTTGGTGATTGCTATGATGAGCACTTGCTTTGCTAGCCTTGGATGCAAAAATCATAAAGGAAGGGGGCATGGGTTGAGTGCAAATGTGTATCTCAGGGAGACTAGAAATTGGATAAATTGTGAGGAACTTGGAGCTTGTAATTGTATTTCCTATTCAAGTGTATTATTTACCTTTACCTTCATTATTGTCTATTTTTTCAATTCCTGCCATTTACCAATTCTAATACCAAATACATTCATGTCTTCCACCAAGTACTAAATGGGGAGCATTGAATATTGCTTAATATCATGTTTGGAATCATCTTGATACAAGCCAATATGGAGATTTTATGGTATTTGTCTCATATCTAGTTTCAGGTGCATATCACTTTGTTGTGCGTCCAGTGTATTCTGATATTCAGAACAATAGAACCTATTTAAGATTGAGTGTTATTTGGTAATCATAAAACTATCTTGATTACTAGGAAGTCCTTCGGTGTGAAACTCCAAAGACAAGCTTAAATGTGCAAAGAAACATTATTCGTATATTAAAACATTTTGGATATGTGTATTAATATTTCTTATATTAATATTTGTATGTGTGTATGAAGCTAATTTTGGATATGTGTGTATGGTTGTATTAAAACATTTGGATATGTGTATTAATATTTCTTATATTAAAACATTATTCGTATGTGTGTATGAAGCTAATTTTGGATATGTGTGTATGGTTGTATTAAAACATTTGGAATACGTGTGCATGAAATAGAGAATTTGCGGGAAACACAAATACTGATACGTGTGCCTACTGTAAAACTGTCGACAGGGATAAGGACTGCTGGAAACACGAATACTGATATTGTATTTGGAAACTGTTTATATGACTGTATATTGTGTGTGTAACTGTCGACAGGAATGTGGAGTGCAGGAAACACAAATACTGACATGCAATATTGTATTTAGCGACAGAATGACGATGGAACGGCGACAAAAAACCTGGAACATTGCAGGCTAGCGACGGAATAGCGACGATTTTTCCGTCGCTACATGCCTGAAAATTTTACTTTGCAGGCTACCGACGGAATAGCGACTGTAGTTTCCGTCGCTAAGGTTCTAGAAAATATTATATTCCAGTATAGCGACGGAATAGCGACGTCAGTTTTACTTACTATTCCGTCGCTGTGCCTGTCCGACACCAAAAGCGTATCGGAAACATCTTAGCGACGTAATTTTCCGTCGCTAGCCCGTCACTACTCTCATGCTGAATTACGTCGCTGCGACGTCGGTAACTATAGCGACAGAGCTTCCGTCGCTATTACGTCGCATTTTCCAATAAATAGCTTGTTGCTAAATGCGTCACTAATCAGTCGCTATTTCCGACAAACTAGCGACTGATTTAAATTAGCGACACGTGATTTTCCGACAAACCATTTCCGTCGCTGATATGTCGTTATTTGGCTTTAGCGACGGAAAATCGACTTTTAGCGACGGATCCCGCCGTCGCTAAAAGCCTTTTTTGTAGTGAATTTTTACTACATAGCAGTTTTTACATGTACAATTTCAGAATACATGTACAATTGGAGAATCCAAAGTACTTTCAATGAGTTTCAGTGCCTATAAACTTAAAAGTATCAATGCTACCATATCATGAAAATGCAATATAAAATATAGGCTCATAATGAGAAAGAAAACTACAGGAAAGGATACACCTAGACGGGAGTCTTCAGTACATTTTGCCTGAAGGAGGCCAAAATTAGCATGTTTGATTTGTTTCACATGCATATGTAAAACAAAATGCATTAATTTTCAAGAATATAAAATACTAGTGAAGTTGATACCATGATATGGTTGTACATGGAATATAAGCATCAGTATTCTTAATCTGAACATCATTGTATATAGGCTTGTGCACATATCTATGCATGTACTATAGTCTATTCATTATTCATTTGAGTATTCTATAGGAACTACAAACGATGTTTGTCTTAATACCCCTGAAAGTGTCAAATAGCAGAATGTTAGATTTCCTTCGTTGTTAAATATGTTAGCTTCATAGAGTTATTTCATGTATTCAATTCCATCCATCAACTTCTAAAGGTACTATATTTCTAGTTCTTCTCAGCATTTACTTCTGCGAGTAAGGATTCAGTTGATACCGTACATCAAGGAAATGTTTTCCTTTTAACAGAATCCAAACAAAAGCAATAAAAACCAATGCTATCAACCTATGTGTAATAATTACATAAGACTAGCAATATGCAGCTTGTAACATGGCCACTAAACAAATATGTGCCATGACAACCAATGCTTATATGTAATCAGTTCAACATATGGTTAATAACTTTGTTCCAATCATCTAAATACATATCAAAATGTTTCATAGTAACCTGATATTTTTACTCGTGGAATAAAAATCACAACAATATGGTGACAAACAAAATTTATGTTTAATATTGTTTTTAATGTAATGCTGCAGATATTCCAAAAAACAAGAAATAAAAGAAATGAAAAGAACTGTCAACGTTGAAATCAAAGCACAAAGCCTATCTAACAAAAAAACACTAGGCATGCATGATATTTTCGTAATATTTGTAGCAGGCATAAGTTTATGCTGCCCAACAAATAGTTAAAAAGGCATACTTCTTAGTTCTCACAAACATATACTAGCAGGTAGGAGCAACATATAAAAGAAGCACATAAAAAGTTTCCTTTCCTCACCATTGCCAAGGTAGCGACAGATTGCAAGCATCAACAATTTGTCTTTGTAGTATCTGTTCTTATACGATAACTTTAGGCACAAAAAGGAAGGAGAAAAACATCTTTCAAAAACTGTGAGAAGAGGGAGAGCATCCAAAGTCCTAGTGAAAGCTCTCTCCAATACTTTGTGTACATTCTCTTCGTGTCTTAGTTTCTACTATAGCTTACCAATATATTCAGTAGTTAGAACAGTGGCCATATAAATTTTATTAAGGCAAAATAACAAGCAGTTGGTGGTCATAAAAAATCAATTTCTTTGCGATCCAACAAAATAAACAAAATGACTGAAAGGACTTCCCTTAATGGAGTATCACATACGATACGATGCGCTCCTCAAACAGTTGGTATTCTAATTAGGTAGTGCTCACTCAAATCTTGTTGCACTACAAATGTCTGTAAAAACAAGGCTACTCCATTTGTTTTCCTACCCAACATTTTATCTCCCCAATTAAACCCTAAATAGAACACCCAAACCCTAAAATGTCGAAAAAGGAGAAAAATCACATGCGGGGTAGTGCAGACTGACCCATTGATGGTTACTTTCCTGCCGAATATGAGTTCATCGCTGCTCTTTCTCGAAGCCACTAAAATTACAGCAGGGAAACCACGACATCAATTTCCTTCAACAAAAAAAGAAGGAAAAAAGCAAGAGTTTCGGGAAAAATGAAACAAGTAATCACCTCCGGCAGCGACGAGCACTTTGCTGAGGCACTGCGGCTCCTTATCTTCTGGTTGTAGAACCTCCTCGCCGCCTCGAGAATTGAGGTGGAGCGGAGAAGGAAACGAACTTGTTGAAATAGACCAGGAGGGTCGAAGACTTCTCCATTGTTTCAGATCTGGGCTTCTGAGGAAATTAATTGGGGGAGTTCCCTAAGAAGTTACGATTTTGAATCCATGATTTTGTTGAGGGAAACCCTAGAAATTTGGGAGATTTTCAACAGAAAGGTGGAGTTTCTTAGGAAGGCAGAGAAGGTTAAGGAGCAGCGGAGAGGAGAAGGAGGAAAGGGTGGAGAAGGTTTCTCGTGCGGATGTGTCTTCTCTAAGGAGGGAGAGGATTTTTTTATAGAGGGATTTTTTGAGAGATCGAAGATAAAGTTGCTGGTTCCTCCATAAAAAAGAACAATCATCCGTCAACAAATATTAAAAGTTTAAAAAAATTACTATAATGACAGCTAAAAAAATTGTGTCAATTTTTCTGCACATACATTAGTTGACGGTTATTATAAAACTGTCATTAAAAAAGTGGCATTTCTTGACGAATCCTCTAAAACCATCAACTATCATGGTAAAAATTTGCTATGGGAGGATTTATGAAATGCCCAAAAACTAAAAAAGTTTTATGTAAAACCCACCGCTAAAAAAATTTTCATCGCGTGCCCAGAATTAGAGAAACTTATCCAAAGCGGGTTCCAAATAACCATTTTACCCTTCCTTTTAATTTATTGAAAACACCCACGAAACTGCTCTTAAAAAAAACGTTTCGATACTTCATCTTCTTCCATACGCTGCTCACTTTCGAATCTAGGTTTTCTCCTCAAAAATCTTCAAAAACTCGTCGGAAAATTTTGGAAAGATCGGGACAAACGGCAAAAGTGCTAAAACGGAGGTCCAAACATCATTTTTTTGCGATTCTAAAATTTCGGAAGGCCGTCTAACAATGATGCTGTTATTTTCAGTCTCCTCGACGATACGCTCATTTTGCGACAAATGGGACCTCGTTTCGACCTCCCAGTCAAAAGTTATGGCTCTCCAAAGTTTCAGCTGACCATAAAATGCAGGAGAATGGTCATTCTCCGTGTTAGAACACGAAAAATGTTAATTTCGCATGAGGGTGGTCATTCTCCGTGTTAGTAACACGGAGAATGTCATTCTCCGTCTTAATTTACACGAAGAATGACATTCTCCGTGTTACTAACACGGAGAATGGCATTCTCCGTTTTAATTTACACGGAGAATGACCATTCTCCGTGCTAAATTACACGGAGAATGACTATTCTCCGTCTTAATTTACACGGAGAATGCCATTCTCCGTGTAGTTTATCACGGAGAATGGTCATTCCAGTGTTAAAACACAGGAGAATGACCATTCTCCGTGTTAGAAACACGGAGAATGCCATTCTCCGTGTTAAATAAAACGGAGAATGTTATTCTCCGTGTTAAATAAAACGGAGAATAGCATTCTCCGTGTAATTTAGCATGGAGAATGGTTATTTCAGTGTTAAAACGCAGGAGAATGACGTTCTCCGTGTTAAATAAAACGGAGAATGACGTTCTCCGTGTTAAATAAACGGAGAATGGTCATTCTCCGTGTAATTTAGCACGGAGAATGGTCATTTCAGTGTTAAAACGCAGGAGAATGGCCATTCTCCGTGTTAGAAATACGGAGAATGTCATTCTCCGTTTTAAATAAAACGGAGAATGGCATTCTCCGTGTTAATTTACACGGAGAATGGTCATTCTCCGTGTTAAATAAAACGGTGTAATTTAGCACGGAGAATGGTCATTTCAGTGTTAAAACGCAGGAGAATGGCCATTCTCCGTGTTAGAAACACGGAGAATGTCATTCTCCGTTTTAAATAAAACGGAGAATGGCATTCTCCGTGTTAATTTACACGGAGAATGGTCATTTCCAGTGTTAAAACATAGGAGAATGGCCATTCTCCGTGTAATTTAGTTTTTTCAGGAATAAAGAGTTTCGTTCTTCTTTCAAAGCGATGATAATTCTTATGGAAAAGAAGAAGAAAGATCTTCTCTCCACAATTGACGTCGATGAAGATGATGATGATGGTGATGATGATGACGAGCGATGATCTGAGTTCGACCGAAGAAAAGCACACCGAACTACGAACGATCTTTGCGATCTCTGCTGAAGATGAGAGCAATGGAATTCAGATTTTTCGTGAAGAAGAAGAAGACAAAAATCGCAATCCATATCTGAGTTTTTTGAATTCAAATACATATAGATGACCAATTCGCGCGGAGGGGTAGTTTCGGTATTATAAAAATAGCAGTTTCCAGCGGGTGGCATCTAAAAGGGAATCTTGGAATATTTAACGTGAAAATACTTAATTCTGGGCATTTCATAAAACTCATCCAGCGGGTGGGCATTTCATAAAAGCCTATCCCGAAATTGCGTTTCTCAGCAATTTCCAGATTTGCTAAATTAACATAAAACGTGTGTTTTCTTGACGTATACCTAAAACCGCCAAGAAAACCCCTTTCCTTGACGATTTTTCACGATCGTCAAGAAATAAACCGCCAAGAAATGTCATTTTTCTTGTAGTGATTCATGTTCATGTTAATTTAATATTAATTTTAATTTTATTGCTAATGTTAAGTTTTGCTATGTATTTGCCATATAAACTGTCATGTCAACAGTCAAGTCATATGTTATATAATGGAAGATGGTACCACCCAAATTTTTTGGAAGACAAATAGCTTTTTTGTTTCTATTATATATAAGGTTAGTTGCTAAATTCATGCAATGATTATAGCTATTGATAGGTAATAGATATTCCATAAAATTGTTTCCTTGTATTTCATGGTGATAGGTGGGCCGGTTTAGCCCGAGCCCGAGCCCGAGCCCGACCCAGGCCCGGACCGGCCCGCCCCCCTTTAAGCTCGGCCCGGACCGCCATTAGCCCGAACCGGCCCGGCCCCCACTCCCGAACGGATCGGGTCGGGCCTCTCCCCCCCAGCCCGAGCTCGGCCCGGCCCGGCCCGCGGTATTTTTTTTTTAAAAAGGAGGCTCGGCCCGAAGCCCGGCCCGATTGGACCAGCCCGGCCCGGCCCGCTGGGACCGGTCCAGCCGACCGTTGGCCAATTTTTGAATTTTTTTTTCCTGCTTTAGACCGTTGGAGGGGGGTTCTTTTACAAAATTGCCCCTCCCATATAGCCGTTATTAAAACGTTGAGAGGGATATTTTGGTCATTTTTGGCCTAAAATTACCAAAATAACCCCGAAAAATTTCTATAAATAGGCCAAAAATTCCATTTTTCAAACACAACTCATTCCTCACAAATTCTCTACATTTCTCTACGGTGCTCTGGTGCTCTACTGCTTTCCCTTCCCGGTGCTCTGGTGTTCTACGACTTTCCCTCCTCGGTGCTCTGGTGCTCTACGGCTTTCCGATCTCCCTCACAACTCCATTCCGGCTCTACGGCTTCCCGATCTTCCTCTCAATCCCTTACTTTCGTCTAACGTAGTTTACTTTATTTTATTTTATTTTATATATGGCTGGTGAAGGTTCAAACCCACTTGATCTTGCTGGACAGACTTACCAATATTTTAGTAATTTTTTTGACGGTAATGAAATTCCACCTGACCAAGTAGCTACCAATCCGATTCCGGAGGGGTGCCAACCATCTCCTCCGGAAGTCGCTAGTACCACCCAACGTCCTGAAAAGAAAAAAAGGTCTAAGTATTGGGATTATTTTACTTTGATTTTTGAAACTAATCCTGATGGTTCGTTTGTTTTAGATGCCAAGGGTGAACCGAAACCGTACAAGACGCAATGCAAGAAATGTTGCAACCAGTACGCATGGAAGAAGGGCGGTAGCACCGGGACCATATCCAGACACTACGATACTTGCTACGGGAAGGACTCACTTCAAGCGTCCCAAACTCAAATAAGCTTCGGCGCCACCGGTTCTTCAATTGGTAACTTTACTTACTCAGCTGCTCGGCATAAAACTGAATTAACTAAACATATTATTCGTGACGAACTTCCTTTCACGACGGGTGAAAGCGAATCTTTACGAGATTATGTATCACTTTCTCTAAACCCCTCCTTTACTAAAGTGAGTAGGCAACAAGCTCGAAAGGAGGCTATTCGTCTCTTTAACGAGCAGAAAGCCGCTTTGAAAGCGGATTTTCAAAATGTTAGTAAGTTGGATATTATTTCTGATATTTGGACTACTAAGTGGAGTTATGCTTATATTTGTATTACTGCACACTATATAGATGCACAATGGATATTGCAAAAATGCATCATCTGTCTTAAACTTATAGAATGTCCACACACGGGCGCTGTAATTTCAAGTGAGATTTCAAGACACGTGCGTGAATATGATATTCACCCTAAAAAAATTTCTATCTCTTTGGATAATGCATCAAACAATACTGCTGCTATGTCTTCTTTGTCAGTAATTTTTCAGCCTATGTTAGAAGGTAGACTTATGCATGTTAGGTGTGCTTGCCATATAATTAACTTAGTTGTTAAAGAATGTTTAAAAAATTTTGAACCCCATTTAGACACTCTGCGACAATGCTTGCTCCACCTAAACTCGTCTTCAAGTAGACAACAAAGTTTTGCATGCACGTGCGCACATTTTGGTATTACTTTTAGAAGGTTTGTGAAGGATATACCAAATAGGTGGAACTCCACCTATTTGATGTTGAAATCTGCAATTCCTTTTAAGAGTGCTATTACATATTATTGTGGTTCGGATGTCAGCTTTGACTATCAAGTAACTACTGATGATTGGGTAGCAGCTGAAAGTGTTTGTGAATTTTTAGAAGTTTTTTACAATGCTACATGTACTCTTTCTGGTGTTTATTATCCAACATCATGCTTAGCTTTACGTGAACTTTGTAACATGTCTTATTTATTTTCTAAATATAGAGATCATCCAAATTTGCATATGCGGTGAGAAATATGGAAGCCAAATTCAAGAAATATTGGGGTGAAGTACCTCTTTTATATTGTTTGGCTTCCATATTTGATCCTACAATCAAATTGGATGGCGTAGAGATTTTATTAAATGGATATGGAGAATATATGGGTATAGACGTTACTGACATGAAGGTAGAAGTTAAAGTTGCGTTGGACAGGTTAGTTATACTGTACGAAGAAGGAGCAACGTCGACCCGACCAACTCAGGGGGTGGCTAGTAGTAGCTCCGGCTTGGCGTCTAAGCTATCAGCAGCCGGTCGCATACTACAAAGAAAGAAACAAAAGCAATCTTCCCAACCTACTCAAGAGTTGTCTGCTTACCTTAATTCTTATCAAGACGAAGATGAGACTCCAGATCACTTCGCCGTTTTAGAATGGTGGAAGAGACACGACAAGAGATTTCCTATTCTTTCTAACATAGCACGTGATCTACTGATGGTTCCGGTGTCGACGGTAGCATCGGAGTCCTGTTTTAGTGCAAGTTCGAGGATGTTGAGCGATAGAAGGAGCCGCTTGAAGCCCGATATTTTGGAAGCAATCGTGTGCGTACAAGATTGGATGAATGCCGATAGAAGAACACAAAACCAGAAAGATGAAGAAGATCATGACGTCCACGAGCTGGATTTGGAATCGCTTTCATTGCATGAAGGCGAACAACAATGAGGCTACGGTGCAAGGTATTAGGTATGTACATTTAAACTTATACATTTCAATTTTAAATTTTAACTTATACTTTCAAAAACTATTTTTTATTTTTTACTTATACTATTCAAATTTTTAATTTTAACTTATACTATTCAAATTTTAACTTATACTTTCAAAAACTATTTTTACTTTAAAAAAAAATATTTTTAACTCCGTCTATGCCAAACAAGCATTTGCCGGTCCCAAGGCCGGATAAAGGAAGAGGGCGAAATGTTTTTTTTTAATTTTTATAAATTTTTATAAACATTTGTATATATTTGTATAAACATTTTTGTATAAACATTTGTATTACAAACTATTCAAATTATAAACATTTTTCTAAATTATAAACATTTGTATTACAAACTATTCAAATTATAAACTATTCAACTTATATAAATATTTTGTATAAACATTTTATAAACATTTTTGTATATATTTGTATAAACATTTGTATAAACATTTTTAACTTATACTATTCAAATTACAAACTTTTGTATTACAAATTTTTATTAAAATTTTTTCAAAAATAAAACATATTCCTAAATTAAAATTAAGTTACAAATTTTTAAAATTAAAATACAAAAGAAAAATGTTTAAAAAAAGGAAAAAAAAAACATAAAAACTGTAAATAAAAAAAAAAAATCGGGCCGGTCCGGTTCACCCGGTCTGAATCGGCCCGAACCGACCTAGGCCGGACCGGCCCGTGGACCGATTCAGCCCGGACCGGCCCTCCCTGGGTCCGGTCCAATGGGCCGGGCTGGGTCGGGAGCTCCCAAACCGGGCCGGGCTTGGCCCGGACCGCAATTTTGATTGGGCCGGTCCTGGACTGGCCCGAACCCGGTCTGGCCCGCAGACAATGGCCCGTAGGCCGGACCGGACCGGCCCGAAAAAACCTTGACTTGTATTATTAGTAAAATATTGTAATTTATTTCGTTTAAGATATCGTACAAAATCTAATTATATCAAATTTAGGTGGGCACACCATTCCAATATGGACTAGAAATGGAACTTCAGATGGATCACAATGCCTCCCATCTGACCCCTGTCTAGCTCAGCCTTTGACTATATTAGTATTTAACAAGGCAAATAGGCAGAAGGCACTAGGGGTGAGCATCGGTTCGGTTCGGTTCAAACCGAACCGAATATGTGAAAACCGAAATAACCGTAAACCGTATTTCTCAAAACCGAAAACCGAACCATTTTTATAAAAACCGAACAAAATCGAACCAAATTAATTCGGTTCGATTTTCGGTCGGTTCGGTTTCATGGACCAATGTGCATGGCCTTCAAGTTTTTAGCAAAATAAGCCTATTTAAATAAAAAAAATTTAAAAAATATATGACATTATTGTATTTATGAATTGTTATATTACATAGAGTGAAAGATATTAGTATATATAGATTGAGGGTAGATAGAGAGAGTGCTCAAAGAAGCACCGACAGAGAATAGGAGAAGAGAGTGCGCTCAGTTAGGGATTAATAAACATTAGTATATGTATATTGTGGGTAGTTTGATAAATTACTAAATCTAAATCGGTTTTCGGTTCGGTTCGATTTTTTCAGATTAAGAACCGAAAACCGAACCGTTTTCAAATTTTCAAAATTTTAAAACCGTAAACCGAACCGATAACCGAAAAACTGAACCGTTTGTCATATTCGGTTCGGTTCGGTTCGATTTTCGGTTTTCAACCGTATTCCCCCTAAGGCACACTTGGCTCTCAAGTTCGAAAACAAAACTCTAAAATATGTGATGGCGAAACCAAATTGGCCTAGTGGGCCTTTTTTTATTGTTTGTTTCATGGCCAGGGCTTCAACCACCTTAAGGGGGCGTTGGTACGCGGTATTTTTTTTATTCCGGAAAATTTAAGATGGGAATCTATTACCACGTTTGTTTGGCTTATAAAAATTTGTTCCCGGAAATATAAATACCCGGGTAAATAGTTACCACAAAACATGGGAATTCTATCCCTTGAGAATAGGTGGGTATTTTTTTTTTGCCTGGAAAAAAAAATTGTCTAAATTTTTTTTCTTCTTTTTTTGATCAATTTTGATTAGTTTTGAACATTTTTTTTTTTTCCTTTTTTTGGGTTTTTATCGCTTTTTTGTTTTTTTGTGTTTTTTTTTTTACCAATTTTTTTTTTTTTTAAGCGATTTTTGTCGCTTTTACCCTTTTTTTGTCTTCGTTTGTCACTTTTTGATTTTTTTGTCGTTTTTATCGTTTTTGGTCATTTTTTTTTGTTGTTTTTACCAAATTTTTTGTCATTTTAAGCGATTTTTTGTCGTTTTTTGTCCCTTTTTTTAATCTTTTTGTTTTTTGCACTTTTTGATTATTTTTTGTCGTTTTTATCGTTTTTGTCATTTGTCGTTTTTTTTACCATTTTTTTGTGTTTTAAGCGATTTTTTGTCGTTTTTTACCCATTTTTTGTCACTTTTT
>JANAVB010030818.1:10526378-10631378 GCA_029216955.1 Iris pallida
ATTTTATGTCGTTTTGTCGTGTTTTGGTTATTTTGTCGTTTTTACCCTTTTGTTTTTTTTTGTCGTTTATACATTTTTGTTTTTTGGTCATTTTGTCATTTTAACCGATTTTTTGTTATTTTTCATCGTTTTTGTCGTTTTTCATCGTTTTTGTCGTTCTTTGTTATTTTGTCGTTTTACCATTTTTTTTTTCGTTTTTACCCCCTTTTTTTTATATTTGTTCATTTTTTTCGTTATTATTATTTTATTTTTTTCCCGGGAATATTTTATTGTCACCAAACATGGGAATGCAATTTTCCAGGAAATTTAATTCCTTGGAATTTGATTCCCGGGAATATAGAATTTCCGGCTATATAGTATTCCGCATACCAAACGCCCCCCTAAGTGAGTGCGTCATACAGCAAATAATTAATGTTGCAATAAGTTGGAAGGTAAAGGCTAACGCAAGTGTTACATTAGTAGCTAGCTTAGCGTCTTCTTGACTAACAAATATTTGGAATTAGATAGAAAACTAATTACTATGTTTTGTTGGATTATAAAATATATTTCAAACATTTCTAATTCTCGGAAAACCTATTTTACCACACATCATAGCAATATATTTTCTCTAAATATGTTGATATATTAGTTTTTCATGGAATTAAATAAAACACAGTCAGTTGGTCTAGCTCACATTCATATTAGTCATGATCAGGTCTAGTCGATTCTGGTCAGGTTTGAGTAGGACTGAATACGGTCAGCTCAGATCCGATCGAGCTAGGTTAGGTTCACTTTTGGTTGATTCGATTTTGAATGACGTAATATTTGAGTTGAGTTAGATCTGGATTCACAGATAAGTTAGAATTAATTATGATAATAACTTCATGTTGTTAATAAATTAAAACCATATTCTTTTGGATACTAGTCTTCTATCCTAACTAATTAAACTATAACTTATTATAAACACAAACTAACAACTACTATATAAGTAAGTGTAATGCAATGTAATGTAATGGTAATCGTAATATAATTAAATACAATTTTTTTATTTGATCATATTGCGATTACGATTACATTATAGTGTACCAAACGAGGCTATATAAGTGTCTATATTTATTTTGGATAGGAATTATATATTTCGGATATATAGATATATATATATATATATAATATATAATATATATATATATATATATATAGATATATATATATAATATATATATATAGAGAATTATATATTTTCGGATATATATATATATATATAATAATATATATATAATATATAATATATATATATAAAATATTATAATATATATATAATATATATAGAGAGAGAGAGAGAGAGGAGAGAGAGAGAGTAAGGAAGGTGAGGTGTCACCTCATGGTGAGGTGGCTACATGTCAACCCCCCCTCCCCCCAATGCTATCATCATGCACTTACACAATTTTTCGTGCATGATGATAGCAAGAGGGATAACATGCAGCTACCACTCATAGAGTGGCACCTCACCTCCCTTATATATATACTAGTCATAACCCGTGCCCATAGGGCATGGTTCATTTAAGGTATTCCCCCTCAAAATCCCCATCAAAATATTAAATCCCAACCACTGCTGGATGTGAATTTTCTTTGGATTCCCCATAAAACCCCACTCTCAATAATGCTCATCCACAACCATTATGAGTGCAAACCCCACTCTTTGGATTCTCCATAAAACCCCACTCTCATTATGAGTGCAAATCCCACTCTTTAGATTTCCCATAAAACCCCACTCTCATTATGAGTGCAAACCCCACTCTTTGGATTCCCCATAAAATTCCACTCTCAATAATGCTCATCCACAACCGTTGATTCACCAAGATTAAATCCCAACCACTCTTTATCTTGGCACAGTCAGCCCTAGGATTCAAAAACCTTTATATTTTGTATAAGATATATATATATATATATATATATATATATATAAATATATATATATATATATATATATATATATATATATATTTGAAGCAATGGGTACTTGGGGCAAACTCGCCTCCACTGAGGCTCGAACTCCCGACCACTTGGGCCGCATGCATCTCTTAACCACTAGGCTAGAGGTCATTTTTTTTCATCCACCTTTACCATGCCCTAGTCCACAACCGACCATGACACGGACAAAATATGCATCTCACTTGGGCAAAATGGTTAACTCTATACAATAATAAACACAAAAATGATATTTTGCCTGGTCCTTATGGGATGACCATCCTGGTCCGTGTCCACATGGAGGCTAGCTATTCGTCCAATGTTAGACCAAGGGACAATAGTTGCATGCCGTCCAATGTTAGACCAAGGGACAAATAGTTGCATACTGGCCACGAGCCGACACGGTCACACCCTAAGGACGGACAACGTAACAGCATTCTAATAATATAAAGTTATTTTTTTCCTTTAAATATGTTTTTATCTAGCTTTATTAATTAAAATTGTTCATTAAATTTAACGAGTACAACTAGCTAGTTACGTGTGTGTGTGTCACTGTGTGTGTGTGTGTGTGTGTGTGTATATATATATATATATATATATATATATATATATATATATATATATATATATATATATATATATATATATATAATTTTCTCTTCTTTTGACCTTTGCTCTTCCCAAGTAAAAGAAATAATTAAAAGACAATTAAAATATATACAATTATACTAGTATAACATAATTATGAGACCCGAATGTAGAAATAAGACCCATGCACTAAAATATTATCTCAAACTCAATAACCAGCTCGGACTAGCTATTCACTTGAGTAGCAAGCTACGTACCTTCTTTCCGATGCAAGTCCCTTGCGAAATGAACTAAGATCCTGTTTGGTTCCCTGTAATATAATCGTAATCGCAATGTAATCATATCAAGAAAAAATTATTTGATTACATTATGATTACGATTATATTACGATGTACCAAACGAGGCATAAGTGTTGGTTTTGGGTGAGATTTCTGACGTATGTGAAGAATATTCTGGAGTGCGACAAGTGTTATCCGTATGTCAGGAAAGTTCGAAAAGTCGAAGACGACGGAGGTGGTTCAATTTGAGCGTGTATCAGAGTTATTGAAAAAAATAGTATGAGAGTCAGTAGTATACAATCAATATACATTGCCTGTGTACCCGATTTGATAGATTTTTGTTCCAAAACAGTTCTGACTCGAAGTGAATAATTTTTGTTATATCCCCGGTATATTGGGACCGATATATTAGGGTCGATATAATGTCAAAATATCGGTATCGGATCTGAAGGCCGAATTTAAATATTTTATTAACGTCGTTGGATCGTGATCAATGATCTAGATTATTTCAAGATTGTGATGCTTTAAACAAGTTCTTTCAAACCCTGATCAATGATCATATTAATCTGAAGATCAAAAGGAGAGAGTTTCTTAAAAAAATTGCAACTTTCTGAGAGGAGAGAATTTGTTCGGGTTGTTTTGAAGAGAGATTGCTTCGAGAAGTTTACAAAGATTATTTCTCATCATCTTGTCTTCGGTAATCTTTTTTGTACTCATTATAATCTATTTACATCTGATTGAAGTGTTACAGTTATCCGTGTTTATTGGGGGAGAATTTGGAAGAAGTTGGTGTATCTTCTTATTCCATTACTTGAGGTTTTTTCGGGTTGGAAGTCTGGTTGTTTTTTCCCTCAGAATTTTCTACATACAAGTCTTTCTATTTTTATTGTGGTTTTGTGCTATTTGGTTTTTACGTTTTTTCGGTCCTCACCAAGGCTCGATTTCGAGAATAGTTTTCACGTTTCGTTTCCAACACACCAACACTAAGAGCATCTCCAACCCTACTGTCTTGTTTTGTGTTGTAAATCCTATGTGGCATGAGGCACAAGTCAATATCTTGTATAGGTGGCAAGATTATATTCACGAATGACAATGAGTTTAATAAGTCATTGTAGAAGTATGGAAAATATGGGGTTTATACGGATCACATATTACCGCATATGTACTTTGGGCCAAACAGGTCCGCATAAAGGAAGGCCGCATGACAGATCCAATGCCTTATGTGGTCCGTCGACAACCAACTGCAGAAGAAAGACATGCCATAAGCTGACAAGTTCTGTCAAAACTGACAAAAATGACAGCTCTGACACTTTGACAAAAAGGAAAGACGTGAGACGTCACCAAAAGCAGGGTTCATACACTTTCATGTGGCTAGAAAGAGTCTCACCAAAGCCGCATGAAACTTATGCGGCTCAAGCATATGCGGCCCCAAAGTCCCCGAAATTCATGCGGCCAAGGGTGACTGTGATCCAAGCCGCATGAGCATTATGCGGCCAAAATACAGAATCTATGCGGCTTAAATCCTCAAACTATGTCTGGGCTAAGGAATCTGCGACTTAAGCCGCATGAGTCTCATGCGGCCCCACATGGTCGAAAGCTGAGAGATCCATACGGCTCAAAATAATTCCTGTGATAGGACACGTGGCAGGATGACCAAATCTTAACTGCCCAGATTTGCTGCAACAAAATTTCAACAAATTGACAGATGGCGGCTAAAGAATGGGTCTTTATGTGCTAATTAGCCACGTGGCCACAGACCATCTATGCGGCTCAACACACATACCACTATATATAGCAGGGTGCCACAATCCTGCAAAAAGACTGGCAACCTTCAAAAAAAATAATTTTTTCAAGTGCTAAGGACTGCGTCAGATAGTCTAAGGAGTAAGGCAGAGTTGATAGCACTTTTCCAAGCCTTGACCGTCACCCCTAGAATCAAAACTAAACAATTGTACTTAGATTGTTTCCTAGGATTTTTTTCTAGGCTTTCTTTGTACAAGCGAGTTTGTAATCAATTTCAGTATTCTATAATACCTGTCTTTGATTTTTTATGGCAAACACGATGGCGACTCTGCTGGGAACGTCCTTCTCTTCTGATGAGAAGTTGGTGATGCAATCTGACGCGTCCAAGCTCGGCTCTACACAGCAGATGCTTGTGGTTCGTTTTGACCAACAAGCCTTCGAAGAATTGCTCTCTAAAGGGAGCGCCAGCCCGTCACAGAAACGAGCCAACCCAAAGAGGACTCGCAGGACGTCGGCACGCAAAACTGTTGCCCCCGACCAAGTTCTCGAAGAAGCTCCTTCTGCAGCCCAAGACGGTGACCAAAGCTATCCTGCGGCTTGGCTTCCGACCGCAGAGGTTTCCACTGCCCCTAAATCCAGCAGAGGAAAATACTACGATGCTGAGTTTTTGGGGGCACAAGAGAAATCCATGCAGACAAAGAAGAAGCCGCATAAGAGAGATGGGCAGTCTGTCCATGAGGTAGCCAACTCTGGCTGCAGAAAGACAACTCTGTGGGGGCCAACCCTGGCCGCAGGAAGACAACTCATGCGGCAGCCAACTCTGGCCGCAGGAAGACAATTAATGCGGGAGCCAACTCTGGCCACAGGAAGATGGCCCATGCGGCAGCCAATCCTGGCATCATACAGGATGTCACATGCAGCCCTGTCAGAAGCTCTGTGTTCAACCGTCTCTCATGTGGGCTCGACTCCATGCGGCCCATTGAGAATGCGGGATGTATCAATTTGGACTCTTTTTACTATGCGCCTTCGGGCGCTAAGTTAAAAAAGTCTGGGGCAGTGCGGGCTGAACAAGCCCAGCTAACTGTCCAAGTTACTGACTGTCAGCGGGCCCCGTTAACTGTTACACGGGCTCCTGATGGAAAGTTGTACAGAACTACCCGCGTCCAGTCCCCCAGGGCTAACGGACAGGGTGGGTCTTCAAAGTCTCCCCCCAACGATCCAGAGCAAGTGCTGCTACTAGCCATGGATCAGGGAGCAAACATGATACCTAAGTACCCGTGCGCTCGGGATTCCCGAGTCCACAAGTTTGGTGCAAAGGTAGATCAGCTTGCTACCGACTTGCGTGAGGGGATTACTCACAAACGCAAGGTGGCAGGATTGGCATGCAATGAGTCCCTCTCGGGACGTCGTTGCACCCGAGTCATCATCAACTGCTGCTGCGACAAATCAGCAGCACCTGACGGTCGACAGTCAGTTTTCCAACGACTGCAGCAGCCAGCACCTGTCCGACAATAACTCAAGAAATAGGTGCAAATACCGGGGAGCGAAGAGTTTCTTTCGCCTCCTGTAATTCAACTCAAAAGGTTCCTACTGGTAAGGGAGGAAAGAAGACAGGCTCTTCCAGCCCGGCCATCTCGGCCAATATTGCAAGGAGACCCTCATCTGGGGGGTTCCCATCGACAACCACAGGGGGTGTCTATTTAGGCACTCGATCCAAAAAGAAGCTTCCAGCACCTGGGGGTGCATCTTCGGCCTCCTTGAGAGTAGATGAAGCTGGGGGTAGCAGTTTTCTTCGATATGTGCGACAACCCAGTGTACCAAGAGCACATACAGGGTGTAGAGGTCCCCCAGAACTGCACAACAGACTTGGATTTCCCTGAGGACCACCACCCTCACCAAGATAATGCGGTTTCTTGTACATGGGGTAGCACCCCTTCCGAGTCCGAGGAGAAAGACATTCCGACATTCCCCGATGATTTTTCAGCACGGGGGTATGACACAGAGAGCACCACTGCTATGGTCCCTTCCACCTCTACCCACGTGCGAACAGTCTTTATGGCCGACAACGATCATGAAGCGCCTTCTGATCGACAACGTCTAGAAGTACTTGAAGCCATGCTTCTGTCCTTGGTCAAGTCCGTGGACGAAATAAAAGCCGCCTTGCCAACCCAACCGGCAAGGACGCTCGGACAAACAAGCTTGGGACCCGCAGTCAATACGGACTCCAACACGACCACCCCTCCTTTGGGTGATGATCCCTTAGGAGCATCCGTTCCTTCAGCTACAGATGAAGCCAAGAAGGCAATAAGGGAAGTCTAGGAGCTTCGGGCAATGTTTAATGCCCGAGACTCCTCTCGGGACCTCAGAATACGGCAGCCATATTCCGTTGCATGGAGAGATGTACCTTTTCCACCACGGCACAAGCCGTTCCATATCGATTCTTATGATGGAAAGACCTCTGCTAGTCGATACATGACTTACTTTGAGGTCACAACCGACCACTTGCCGCATAGTAACGCCATCCTCACGCGATTATTCATCGGAGCATTGGAGGGGATCGCGTTCGACTGGTACCGCAACCTTTCTGACAACTGCATCCATTATTTTTCCGGCTTCAAGCACATGTTCCTGGAAAGATTCTACGAAGTGGGACATGATGTGACGATGTCCTCTCTCATAGACGTCGTTCAGGGAGAGAAGGAGCTAACAAGGAACTATATCGAGCAGTTCCGCCAAACCATGATGAGATTGCCCCAAGGCAATCCCGAGAGCTCCTTGATTGAAATCTGCCAGAAGAAGCTGCTCCTCGTAATCAGCCTCTGGATGGGTGATGATTAGTTCAGGGATTGGACGACCTTCATTATAAGTGCTACCAATACGGAGGCAAAATTGAAGAAGGCTCACCAGCTGGGATTACACATCCCAGACGGAGAGGATAAGGGCAGACGTCCTGGCTCCACCTCTAGCAACAACAACAGTAGTGCCACCTCCAACCGGGACAATAAGGGCAAATAGGCTATGGTCGCCGATGCGACTCAGAAGTCCGAACAAAAACAGGCGGAAGGTCCGTGGCCCAAGGTTAATTACTCATTTAAAGATAGTCATGTCAAACCTATCTTCGATATGCTCTTGCAAGGGGGTAGGATCCAGCTCCCTCCACCAAGGCGCGAGCCCCGAGCAGCAGAGGAGCCAAAATATTGTCACTTCCATCGCTATGTCCATCATGCCACTCATGACTGCTTCCAATTAAAGCGATATATTCAGAGTCTTATCGACTCCAAAGCTCTGACGATAGACTTTGAAGAGGTTGCCGTGTGTCACGACCCGCACCCTAGAGTAAGGGCACGAGACGTGGGTACGTCCAGCCTATGCCGCAGTGTCGGCGGTAGAACGCTGTCCTAGGTCACAACATCTAACAATATAATACTGAACAGTTTATACTCCCCGAATGGGGGTAACATAGCAGAAAGTAAACTCAATCACAACTAAGGCAGAAAGATAAGATGGAATGATAGATAGATAATACTGCTGAAAAGAAAAGAAATCCCAAGTACAACAGAGATGTCTAAGTATCTAAGATAAATACATATCCCAAGATCAAATATATACAATCATCCAGAATGAATATAAAAGAAGACATCCTAGTCTAGAGGAGTGTCGTCCACAGCTAAAGGCTCCTACTGCTGGTCCAAGTCTGTACTGTCATCTAGGGTAGCCCCATAATAAGTGGGACAGCCCGCCTCATCCTCATCCTCTGTAATATTTCAACAGGTCCAGTTAGGACAGGAGCGAGCACAATACATCTCAACAAGTCATAACAGGAAATGAAATATAATCATACTAGAGAATAAAATACAGGAATCTGAAGAACATCATAATGTAAGAGAGACAGTAAGTAAATATCTATGATATATAAAAGAGAGACAATGCTAGTGATTTAGAGTACAGACGAATATGTGAATGGCTTAGGACTGATTCATGACTACACTAAGAGTGATTCATGACTATACTACTTTGGATATTTATTCACATGACCATTCATACTCCCTCGTACCCCAATCAATACACAAGGATCCAGTCAAGTTACGTTAAGATTCGTGACTAAACTACTACTCGTATAGGGTGATTCATGAATTGATTCGTAAAGGCTCGGTGATCATGTGAGTACATGAGTCACTAGCTGATTCTCGAAGATTCATGATAATAGAAGCATAAGATACGTGATGTAAGTGAAACACACTGGGCAAAAGTATCTGATGCTCCCGAGAAGGATAACATCTCATGAAGGGATCCATATAGTACTAATCCGTGTTACCAACGTGTCAGCATCAAGTAAGATAATCTAAAGCAGAAAATATAATCCTAAACAAGATATGAAATGATCAGAGAATGTACTCGCCTGCTATCTGAGTGTCCAACTGAGATGTACTATCCGAGGAGAGGTGTCTGGCTCCTAATCAGAACAGCACAAGTCACAACAAGTCTAAAATGGTAAAAATAAGCATTACAATGCATTCTACATGAGTTTAGGTCAAACTAGGTCAAAGTCAACTCTTGGTCAACCCTTGTCAACCAAGAAGTCAAACCTAGGTCAACTATGGTCAAACTAGGTCTAACAAGTCTAATTAGTCTTAACTAGTCTATTATAGGCCTAATCAAGACTAAACAACCTAACCAAGCTCTCACTAGTCTAACAGACACAACATAGGCCCAATACCACATATAGAATATGTATCATTATTCACATATGAATGTATATGTATATCCACATATACAAATAAAAATGTGCTTAGCACATTAGCTATCACACATGGAAATACCCATATCCTACTCTACCATCTAGATATTCACATTAGGTTAGGCATTGGTATATACTCATAGGCATACATACAAACATATATATATATATATATATATATATATATATATATATATATATATATATGTATATATATATATATATTATATACATAGAGAGAGGGTAATATATGAGATATATGTGTGTGTATGTGACTGTGGTTCAAGTGAGAAAAAACCAGAGATGTGTGGACTGAAAAACATGTGGCAAGAATGTGTGTGTCACAGGAATTTAGAAGTTATGTGATTGAATTTATAAACAGTGCAGGAAAATGAAAACAGTGAGGAAAGTGTGTTCCTGTAACAAGTGTGCAAGAAAATATATGATAGGAATGGAATGTGTGTATGTGCCATACCATGTGTGAGCCTCAATTCCTATCATCAGTTAACATTATAGAGGATAAATTCTCAGTTTTGTATAGGTGTGTCTGTGATCCTGAAACAGTGAAGAATGCATGAATAAGTTCTCAGATTTGTAACAAGAGGACCTGTGTATGTGAGGGAAGTATCAGGAGAACAGTGTATCATTATTCAATAACAGTAAATTCCCAACTAATCTCAGGTTCACAGATTAACATTAAGCCTCATAAATCAAAACAGTGAGAATGACATGTAATAGGTTCTCAGGAATTTTAGTTCAATCTCAGGATTAAAACATCCTAACAGTAAAATACAAATACAGTTATCAGATTTTTGGAAAAGACATGAACATGTTCTCAGTAATCCATTTCAGTTCATAAAGGATGAATGAAATTCAAGCTAGTGGAGGAAAAACATCTCAGTGTGTTTCAGTAAACAAAACAGTGTTATACATTGTGTGTAAGTTATAAATGAAACTGAAATCAACATTCGAACTAACTGAAGGTTGAACCATAACATGATGTTTAGTATACTCAGGAATGAATTCAATCTAAAATCAGCTATGCATTGGTTCAAACCAAATCGACAGTTACCACTAATTCCCATATTCGAAATCCCATTCAATCAATTCTTCCCAAAAATGATTTCGTACATCCTAAACATGATATTTAATGTACAGTAAATTAAATCATAATCAAATACATGATATTAAATCGTTAACAGGTAAATCGAATGGTGAACAGTGGGTTAAAGATCACTGATACTTTAGAGTATCAGTCGAATGGGGATTTCCTATTCCAATAATTAAAACAACAGTTAACCAATAGAATTAGGTTGGTAATTAATAACAATTATGTGTTCATGTCATCCTTGTAGTATCGTGTCCAATAACAGGACACAAGTGTCCAAGAACTAATGCACATACACGCACGAGACTGGCACGGGCTCGCGTGACCAGTGCACGTGTCCGCACGCACCCGACACGCAACCAAGTGACACGAGACTTGGGGAGTGTCGTGTCAGACACTGCCCCGAGCTCTATGTCAAAGGACATGCGCCCACGTATCCAGAATAACCCACACGAACCCGCGAGCAGCAGGACAGTGCTGCCCACGCGCGCGCAGGCGTGACCAGGGGCTCGGCACGACACAAAATTGACAAGAAACTCTCTCAGTCACTTAGAAACACATAGACGACACCAAGACACGACTTTCTATTCAAACACAACTCGAAATCTCGATCGAAATGCCCTTTGTGGCATTTCGTCGAACACCTGCGCACAGAACTGATACGTGTCCGATACGGACACATACAGGACACGAAATCTCACAAACTCTATTCCTACAGGACCAGGACACCTGGGGCTAGGTATCTATGCAACTAAAACCTAATTTTAATAGGTAGATAGGAAATTACCTATGGGTGTTCTTCTACACAAAAGCTCCTTCAATGAGGGAATCTCCAAAAGCCACCAAATCCTTCAAATTACTATGAAACCTGTGATGTGACTTCACAACAGCAGGAAAACATGGATTAGAACATTATGGAAGAAATCCCAATAAAAAAGGAGTCCTATTGATTAAACTATGAAGAAAATAATAAAGGCTTACCTAGTCTTTAGGAAAAATAAAGAACTAATAAAAAAAGAGGCTCAAATCCCTAAGGAGACATTATATAGGCAAGGGGGGTCTTGTGTCACGACCCGCACCCTAGAGTTAGGGCACGAGAACGTAACAACGTCCAGCCTACGCCGCAATGTCGGCGGTAGAACGCTGTTCTAGGTCATGAACTATAACTAGCATAATATGAATACTCTCCATAAGGAGGCCAACACAGAGGTACAACTCAATCACAATCTAAGGTAGAATGATAAAGATAGATAAACATGAAATCCAAAAGAGATACATGAGATAGAAGTCTAAGTGTCTAAGATATATAATCCCAGAAATATATCTCAAAACTCAAATACAGTAATCCACAAGTAAATACAACTCCAGACAAAATGAAATAACTATCTAAACAACCTCTACTGTGTCTCCTCTAGGCTAGCAGGCAATCCCAGGCTATCTGAAAAATTTATCAACAGGTCCAGTCAGGACAGGAGCGAGCACATTACATCTCAACAAAATCATAACCGGTTAGGAAATATAAACATGCTAGAGAGTAAGATACAGGATCTGAAGAAATAATATAATAAAAAGAGAGAGACTGTAAGTAAATAGCTATAATATATAGAGAACTGATAGTGTCTAGTGATTCAGAGCACAAGTTGGTTATGTAAACGGCACGATGTTATACACGAGTAATCTACAGAGGTTGTACACGAATAATCTACAAGATTGAATACATAACCACTTCTACTCCCCCGCCCCGATCAATACACAAGGATCTGGCTAAGTTATGTTATTGTACACGAAGGTCATGTGGATACATGATTATACACGATTTCACACGTTTCGTACACGAATGTCACAAATACAAGGAGTACACGATGTTCACGATAAAGTACACGAACACGAAATACCCGATGTATCCGCTAAAGGGATAACATCGCCCAACAAGATCCATATAGTACTAATTCGTGTTTCCAACGTGTCAGCATCATGTAAGGTAATCTAAAGCAGGAAATATACTCCTAATACAGGATATGAAATGATCAGAGAATGTACTCGCCTGATATCTGAATGTCCAAGGTAAAGATACTGTCCGAGGAGAGGTGTCTGGCTCCTAATTAGAACAGCACAAGTCACGACATGTCCAGAAGGATAATATAAAGCACTACAATGCATTCTACATGAATCTAGGTCAAACTAGGCCAAAGTCAACCCTTGGTCAACTCTGGTCAACTGCACTAGTCAAACTAGGTCATGTCCTAACCCAGCAAGTCTTACTAGGCCTAACCAAGACTATCCTAGCAAGCACACATCAATACAAGGCTATACAAGCCAATATACACCCAACTCTGTATAGCATGCAATTATTCAATACTCAAATAGGCAAGAATTCACATTGGATATACACTAGGTAATCTATTACTTTAAGCTATATATGCCTACACATATATACACATGCATATATTGGTATTCAACATTAGGTCTATAATCATGGCATTTCAAATGGTTATATAAACTTATATATTACAACACAATATGCTAACATATATATAATATACATACATAGCTAAGTTAACTGTATTCATAAATACTTATGTAAGAGGCTATGTGTGTGTATGTGAACATGGCAAAGGGGCAAGTGAGGGTTAAATGGGCATACATAGTGTATACATATCAAAGAGTGTCAAAGTGTAAGTGAACAAAGTGTCAAGTGTGATAGTGTCAACATAGTATAAGGGGTACATGAGGTAATATATGATTTGTGTTAACATAGAACATTACATCTCATTAACTTGTATATTGCATACATTACATCTATTATTATATTACATTCATGCTTGCATTCATTTATCATTCATTTATTCTTTTGCACCACTATATGCACCATATATTACATACTATGGAACCTACATATTCATTACAAGCCATACTTATACATGCTTACATTAGATAGGATACTTACACCTCATACATCATTTATTTAAACATTTACTCATGCTTGCATTCTCTATTTAATTACTTAATATATATACATTAACATGGGTTAAAATCAAATAGAACATTATATTACACACAAGGGTGCACAAAATGCATATGCCGAATAGTAACTCCTACTAATAATCAATATTGTACCATCTCAGCATGAATTAAAATCTAGGATTAAAGTATGTTATAGATCCATGTGTTAGCTTTCCGAAACTTCAAACGGATCGTATTTTCGTTTCCGAAAACTCCCAGAATCGTGAAAACACCAAGAACGCGTTTGTCTTTCGTACAGCTGACACTCAAATAAATCTCCAGAAAGTTACAGAAAGAATTAGGCCTATCAATACATGTTTTTGGAAAGCTAACTTCAATACACTTCTTTTAAAAAAAACGGGAGATTAAACCGAGCTTTGAGCTAGAAGTTATGATATTTCTAAGTTAGGACTGAAATTAAAAACGTGGATAAAAATCATGACGGATTTGGATAGTTTGAGCCAAAAGAATACACAATATATATCCTAATTATCCACAACAATAATAGCAATAACAATATGAGGAACCACACTCACAAACTTGATTATATAATCATCATGAACCATTTATTACATATATAAATATAGATACACTCTCATTACAATATATATATATATATATATATATATATAATCTATATATGTAACATGAACACATCCACAACACAAAGGACACTCCTATGACCTCCAAATGGACACAAAATGGACACAAATGGAGATACAACCATGGGGGTCATTCCTATGGGTTCAAAATAGACCTATATGCATGAGAAAATGAAAAGGAGAAGGGATTTATACCTCCCGGTAGATCGAATCGAAGAAAAACCTTCCCGGAGCGACACCGACACGTAGAGATTCCAAAAGGACACGAACGAGCTCCGAATCCTCCCAAACTTGGGTAGCTTCCTCCTTGGCTAGAATGAAGAAGGAAAGAAGAAGATTTGGTGGTAAAATGGAAGGATTTGGTGGAGAAATTGCTAGGGATTGCTCTATAAGAATTTGAGGAAGAACAAGAGAGAGAAAACTAGATGGATAATGACAAATGGGAGGCTCAACCCTATCCTTATTGTGGCTGGCCATAAAGGTGGTTTTGTCCTATTAGGAAAAGTCCAAAAGCCCCTACTAACCTATTCTATGAGTATTAGGAAATGGCTAATTGGTTGGGGCTAAATTAGTCATTCTAAAGTCTCTAATCATACTAACCTTGTCCACAATAATTAGTCTAACATCTAACTAAAATATTTCTATCATGTGGACTAAAATTAATATCATGTGGGCCATACCTAACTAGTGTGTGGGTCCCACTAGAGTCAAACTACCCCCGGGTCCCCGTTTCAAGTCGGATTGAGTTGAAATTCGAACCTGACTCAAATAACCCCAAAATAATATCATAAATAATAAAATAATATCAAAATAATTCAAAGAGGTCAAATGCAAAAATATTCTTAGGCCAAAAATGACATTAAAATATCATAATCACATGGTTAGGCTCTAGGTCAAACAGTCTCTAGGGTTTCACTAGCAAAACGTCAAAACCACAAGTCATTGATTTAAATAATTTTAAAATGATTTAAAATTACCAAAAATCATATCATGAATTAAATATTATTATTAAAATAATTATAAATACGAAATTTCAAAATTACCCTCATTTGGAAAACTGGGTGCTACAACTCTACCCACCTTAGAAAAATTTCGTCCTCGAAATTTAAGATCGATAGTACTCCTTCTAGAGCCTCTAACCTACCCAATATCTAAGGTAACACTTCCTAACACTGGAATAATAAACGGACGTCTAAATAGTGTCAATCTAGGAATACCTCCAATACTGCTCTGCTGTACGGCGGTAATGGAACTTCAATAAAATATGGACTGGAACCTATATCCAAGGGACTAGACCTATTTTAAAGTGGTCTTAACTAAGGATGAAAAGGAACTGATCATAGGCTATAGGTATGCTCAAACTATTATCTTCCTATTAACCATCTATTAATACATTCTATTACCATAGGAATGATGCATTACTAAGACATATAGGCCCCTATCTCTCATAACACATTTATACTCACCAAAAGACTAGTACATCCTATCAAGGCTGATACTATAATCTCTCCTAAATCTCCTAAGCTACATGTTTATAGACACACATCCCCACATCAAGGACTAACCCATATATATCTACAACTGATACTAATGGAGTGACGTCCCTATTTTCCAACAATTAAGGTCTAAATTTTTTTTTATCTAAATCATGCAATTTGAAGGAATAGTATACAAGGTCAGGGCATACCGTAGCAGTTGGAAGTCTCACCTAGGTTCACTGGTCATTCTAGGTCAAAACAGTACTATGGTATCAACACACAAACAATCTAGGGTGTCTTAATTGGGAAGGTAAGGGAACAACAATCATCAAGGTTGTAGGGCTGTCTACCATCCTATATAAAAATTGGTCATTATCAAAATAAAATAAAGGCAACTACCAATTATTTAAAAAAAAGGTACAGAAAATCAAATTCAAAAATTAAGGAATTGAAAATCACTTGCATTAAAATCCAATCACAATATATATATATAGAGAGAGCGTTAGAGAGGGAAAAGCTAGCATTGTGTGTATGGGGACGTGTTCATATGGTTAGATAGTAGGCGTGTGTGTACGTGAATATACATGAAAGTGTATATGAGGATTTGGATTTCAAACAATAACTATCAAGTTACACTAATCATGGCATATGGGTTAACAATCTATAATATATAATCTATTTAATCACAACTTGCATGGCTAACCATATATATATATATATATATATATATATATATATATATATATATATATATATATATATAAAGGTAGAGACTTAGTTATGTATTTATATATTATAACATGTATGCCTAAGCTCTATATATATCTATCTAGATATATAATCATAACATAGAGGGAAAAAAGGGTTAGGTTACATGACAGTGTATACTAAGTTAGAGTGTGTGTCCTTGTACAGGGTTATAGCTTAGTATTGAAAGGTTAAACCCAGTTTTAGTTCAGCATTTACATACAAAATCTGAAAAGATGCTAACATTTAAACCAGTACAATATTAACATAACACAGTTTCAGATTTTAGGGTTTTGAACATCCCAACCAATCTCAATGGTCCCAATACATCCCTACATGATAGAAATGAAACCCTAACATACTATCCATACATTTATCTACGCATACAGTTCAATATTACATGTTAAATCTGAAATTGAACTAAACATGGAAATCAATGTAAAAATGTTAACATGTATTCAGTTTTCAGGATTTTGGAGAATTTGCACATCAAAACCAACTCAATGTTTATCACAACCTACATGTAAGAATATGGAACCTAAATTTATATCCCTACAACAACAATATACACAGCTCTAAATATTACATTTAAAACAATCAATTTGAACTAACATTTAAAATCCCGTATTAAGGGTTAATATGCACACAGTCTCAGATTTGACAAATTTAAACACACAACTCAACCAAATTTTTTTTTGAATTAAAACCCTACGTATAAAATACATGTGCAGTGATATAAATAAAACTATTATCATGAAATTTTATATTTAAATTACGAGTTAAGCTAGGAAAAGTAGAGAATCGGAATATTGGGGTTTTAAAAATTTAAACATTAACGACATATTAATATGTATTCAGATAGGTGGAAATCAAGTGTAGCATGCATAAGTGTCAGGAAAGTGTCCACTATATATATTCATATATATTCTCATGTCCCAATATAAAATTTTAATTCTATGTTAAGACCAACAATTAGATTCCTGCCAAGGTTGCAAGCAGGTGATTGACGTAATCAAGACAGTATTATTATTATTTAATACAAGAATAATAGCAAGAAAGAAATAACGATAAAATCTATTTTTGCTTATCTGTTTAAAAGAAAAACCCATTTTGAAACCCAGAGCTAAATTTTCAAATCCAAGAAAAAGTCTAGCAAAATCATCGATTCATTGTATTAAGAAGAATTTCATAGTAAGAAGTTACACAAAGTTTATAAAAACAGTTAAAGCTACTCCTAAGTTAAATAAATGAGAAACAAAACAAACAAACAAATAACAATTCTCTTTTTTTTTTGAAGGACTGAAACAAAAGTAGAGAAAACATGTTCAAAAATATTTAAGGTACAATCTGATAATCATATGCGTCTTCTTGAAATTATGTTGTCAGAATTCTGCCACGCCAATAAGCATAGTTGCAATAAAAGATAGAGTCCATAATAAGGCATACACCCTATAATTATGTTATCTAGAATTCTTATCACGCCACCCGGTATGGCTGCAAGAAAATCTAGATTTCATAACTAAGATAAGTATAGCTATATCAGGCTCTACGTCCTTGTCATGCTAGCAAATATGACTGCAATAAATTCTAAATTCCATAATAAAGTAGACTTTTACCTTTCTCACTGTCCTTATCAAGTATGTTATCAGGTTATACCTTAATTCCAAAAAAATGTATATATACATATAAATACAAACTCAAACTCAACAACTAACATCAAGATTCAAAATTCAACAATAATCCATCAAAAATCATAAAAATACAGACTCAAATTCAACCACTAACATCAAGATTCAAAATTCAACAATAATCCATCTAAATCAAGTTCAATAACAGGAAGTAAAGGTAAATCAAATCAGGGAAAAACAGATTTCAAATCGAAGTTAAAATAAGATTCTCAAGGGTCGTCCCAGGAATCTTTCAAGGAATTCTAACCGTGATTGAGTACCTTCAAAATATATCCTATTCCTACTGCAGGCTGTAGTGGTACTCTAGTTCGAATACTACTACATAAACTCGACCTGCATGGGGCACCACTAAAAACGTGTCACGACCCGCACCCTAGAGTTAGGGCACGAGAACGTAACAACGCCTAGCCTACGCCGCAGTGTCGGCGGTAGAACGCTGTTCTAGGTCATGAACTATAACTAGCATAATATGAATACTCTCCATAAGGAGGCCAACACAGAGGTACAACTCAATCACAATCTAAGGTAGAATGATAAAGATAGATAAACATGAAATCCAAAAGAGATACATGAGATAGAAGTCTAAGTGTCTAAGATACATAATCCCAGAAATATATCTCAAAACTCAAATACAGTAATCCACAAGTAAATACAACTCCAGACAAAATGAAATAACTATCTAAACAACCTCTACTGTGTCTCCTCTAGGCTAGCAGGCAATCCCAGGCTATCTGAAAAATTTATCAACAGGTCCAGTCAGGACAGGAGCGAGCACATTACATCTTAACAAAATCATAACCGGTTAGGAAATATAAACATGCTAGAGAGTAAGATACAGGATCTGAAGAAATAATATGATAAAAAGAGAGAGACTGTAAGTAAATAGCTACAAAATATAGAGAACTGATAGTGTCTAGTGATTCAGAGCACAAGTTGGTTATGTAAACGGCACGATGTTATACACGAGTAATCTACAGAGGTTGTACACGAGTAATCTACAAGATTGAATACATAACCATTTCTACTCCCCCGCCCCGATCAATACACAAGGATCTGGCTAAGTTATGTTATTGTACACGAAGGTCATGTGAATATATGATTATACACAATTTCACACGTTTCGTACACGAATGTCACAAATACAAGGAGTACACGATGTTCACGATAAAGTACACGAACACGAAATACCCGATGTATCCGCTAAAGGGATAACATCGCCCAACAAGATCCATATAGTACTAATTCGTGTTTCCAACGTGTCAGCATCATGTAAAGTAATCTAAAGCAGGAAATATACTCCTAATGCAGGATATGAAATGATCAGAGAATGTACTCGCCTGATATCTGAATGTCCAAGGTAAAGATACTGTCCGAGGAGAGGTGTCTGGCTCCTAATTAGAACAGCACAAGTCACGACATGTCCAGAAGGGTAATATAAAGCACTACAATGCATTCTACATGAATCTAGGTCAAACTAGGCCAAAGTCAACCCTTGGTCAACTCTGGTCAACTGCACTAATCAAACTAGGTCAAACTAGGTCATGTCCTAACCCAGCAAGTCTTACTAGGCCTAACCAAGACTATCCTAGCAAGCACACATCAATACAAGGCTATACAAGCCAATATACACCCAACTCTATATAGCATGCAATTATTCAATACTCAAATAGGCAAGAATTCACATTGGATATACACTAGGTAATCTATTACTTTAAGCTATATATGCCTACACATATATACACATGCATATATTGGTATTCAACATTAGGTCTATAATCATGGCATTTCAAATGGTTATATAAACTTATATATTATAACACAATATACTAACATATATATAATATACATACATAGCTAAGTTAACTGTATTCATAAATACTTATGTAAGAGGCTATGTGTGTGTATGTGAACATGGCAAAGGGGCAAGTGAGGGTTAAATGGGCATACATAGTGTATACATATCAAAGAGTGTCAAAGTGTAAGTGAACAAAGTGTCAAGTGTGATAGTGTCAACATAGTATAAGGGGTACATGAGGTAATATAGGATTTGTGTTAACATAGAACATTATATCTCATTAACTTGTATATTGCATACATTACATCTATTATTACATTACATTCATGCTTGCATTTATTTATCATTCATTTATTCTTTTGCACCACTATATGCACAATATATTACATACTATGGAACCTACATATTCATTACAAGCCATACTTATACATGCTTACATTAGATAGGATACTTACACTCATACATCATTTATTTAAACATTTACTCATGCTTGCATTCTCTATTTAATTACATAATATATATACATTAACATGGGTTAAAATCAAATAGAACATTATATTACACACAAGGGTACACAAAATGCATATGCCGAATAGTAACTCCTACTAATAATCAATATTGTACCATCTCAGTATGAATTAAAATCTAGGATTAAAGTATGTTATAGATCTATGTGTTAGCTTTCCGAAACTTCAAACGGATCGCGTTTTCGTTTCCGGAAACTCCGGAATCGCGAAAACACCGAGAACGCGTTTGTCTTTCGTACAGCTGACACTCAAATAAATCTCCAGAAAGTTACAGAAAGAATAGGCCTATTAATACATGTTTTTGGAAAGCTAACTTCAATACGCTTCTTTTAAAAAAAACGGGAGATTAAACCGAGCTTTGAGCTAGAAGTTATGATATTTCTTATTTAGGGCTGAAATTAAAAACGTGGATAAAAATCATGACAGATTTGGGTAGTTTGAGCCAAAAGAATACACAATATATATCCTAATTATCCACAACAATAATAGCAATAATAATATGAGGAACCACACTCACAAACTTGATTATATAATCATCATGAACCATTTATTACATATATAAATATAGATACACTCTCATTACAATATATATATATAAATCTATATATGTAACATGAACACATCCACAACACAAAGGACACCCCTATGACCTCCAAATGGATACAAAATGGACACAAATGGAGATACAACCATGGGGGTCATTCTTATGGGTTCAAAATAGACCTATATGCATGAGGAAATGAAAAGGAGAAGGGATTTATACCTCCCGGTAGATCGAATCGAAGAAAAACCTTCCCGGAGCGACACCGACACGTAGAGATTCCAAAAGGACACGAACGAGCTCCGAATCCTCCCAAACTTGGGTAGCTTCCTCCTTGGCTAGAATGGAGAAGGAAAGAAGAAGATTTGGTGGTAAAATGGAAGGATTTGGTGAAAAAATTGCTAGGGATTGCTCTATAGGAATTTGGGGAAGAACAAGAGAGAGAAAAATAGATGGATAATGACAAATGGGAGGCTCAACCCTATCCTTATTGTGGCTGGCCATAAAGGTGGTTTTGTCCTATTAGGAAAAGTCCAAAAGCCCCTACTAACCTATTCTATGAGTATTAGGAAAGGGCTAATTGGTTGGGGCTAAATTAGTCATTCTAAAGTCTCTAATCACACTAACCTTATCCACAATAATTAGTCTAACATCTAACTAAAATATTTCTATCATGTGGACTAAAATTAATATCATGTGGGCCATACCTAACTAGTGTGTGGGTCCCACTAGAGTCAAACTACCCCCGGGTCCCCGTTTCAAGTCGGATTGAGTTGAAATTCGAACCCGACTCAAATAACCCTAAAACAATATCATAAATAATAAAATAATATCAAAATAATTCAAAGAGGTCAAATGCAAAAATATTCTTAGGCCAAAAATGATATTAAAATATCATAATCACATGGTTAGGCTCTAGGTCAAACAGTCTCTAGGGTTTCACTAGCAAAACGTCAAAACCACAAGTGATTAATTTAAATAATTTTAAAATGATTTAAAATTACCAAAAATCATATCATGAATTAAATATCATTATTAAAATAATTATAAACACGAAATTTCAAAATTACCCTCATTTGGAAAACTGGGTGCTACATCTTGGCTGGCCACTTTAGTTAGGGTTAGGGTTTCTAGGTTGCATCCTAGGGCTAGGAATGAATTAAGGGTAATGTGTGGTCTAAAACCTAGGGCTCTTTCCTAGTCTTTAGCAAATCACTCAATCTTAACTAAACTTGACTTAAACCATTAACCAATACCAACTAATTCTCAAATGGCTAACTAAACTAGTTATGACCAATCTAGGTTAGGTTCAATCTAGATTAGGCTAACCAAAATCATATGACAATAAATAAATTAGTATTTAAATCAACCCATTCAATTAAATCATTTAAAATTCCTAATAAAATATATTAAATTCAAATAATTCAAAAATGACAAAAATATCCTCAAACTAGAAATATTGTAGTGACAAATCTATCCTCATTAAAAGAATTTCGTCCTCGAAATTGAAAGGCAAAATGCAACTGATGAGAAGGATAGAAAGTATACCTCACGGTCCAAAAAGATATGGGTATCGCTCGCGCATCTCATCCTCCCGCTCCCAGGTAGACTCTCCTGGAGAATGATGCCTCCATGCGACGCGAACCAAAGGTATCACCTGGTTTCTCAGTACCTTCTCCCGGCGATCCAGAATCTCCACAGGCTGCTCTGGATAATTGAGAGTAGGCCCTACCTCAATCTCTGAATGATCAAGCACATGGCTAGGGTCAGCCACGTACCGTCTCAACTGTGATACATGGAATACGTTGTGGACACCCACTAGTGCAGGTGGCAAGTCTAGCCTGTATGCCACGTCACCGACTCTCCCGCTGATAACAAAAGGACCGATGAAGCGCGGGCTAAGCTTCCCGCCTCCACCAAAACGTATAGTACCACGAGTCAGAGATATCCATAGAAAAACCATGTCTCCGACCTAATCACAAGCAAGGTCTCAATTAATTATGATAAACAACATGATCAATCAAAACACAAACAAACAAGCCTAAATCTAATCCTACTCTAATCTGTACCTCAAACTCCAAGGGCCTCCGGTGGCTATCGGCCCAATGCCGATGTCTGTCCTACGCCACGCGAAGTCTGTCCCTGATGAGCTTCACCTTCTCGGCTGTGTCAACAACTATCTCTGGTCCCAGTAAAGCTCGCTCTCCAACATCATCCCAAGATAAGGGTGTACGACACCTACGCCCGTACAGAGCCTCAAAAGATGACATCTCGATGCTGGTCTGGAAACTATTGTTGTAAGCAAACTCCACCAAATATAGATGATCCTTCCAGGAACCTCCAAAGTCCAAGATGTACGTCCGCAGCATATCCTCAAGTGTCTGAATAGTCCTTTCTGACTGTCCGTCCGTCTGGGGGTGGTATACGGTACTAAACTTGAGCTGAGTGCCCAAGCTAGTCTGCAGACTCCTCCAAAAATGGGAAGTAAAGCGACTATCCCGATCTGAGATGATGCTGACCGGAACCTCGTGAATCCTGACTATCTGCCGCATATACATCTCCGCAAGCCTCTCTGTAGACGTACCCACCTTGAATGGCAAGAAGTGGGCCGATTTGGTCAACCTGTCAACGATGACCCAAATCGCATCTTTTCCTCCTGGTGTACGCGGCAATCCTGATACGAAGTCCATAGTGATATGCTCCCATTTTCACTCGGGAATGGACAGCGGCTGCAACAATCTACCGGGCCTCTGCCTCTCTGCCTTGACCTGCTGACAGACCAAGCACCTAGCTACAAAGTAAGCTACCTCCCGCTTCATCTCGGACCACCAAGATGCTCCCTCAGATCTCGGTACATCTTGTTGGCACCAGGGTGTACAGAGTACTGAGATCTGTGGGCCTCCTGTAAAACCTGCTTCCTAAACTCTCCGCTGGGCACACATAACCTGGAACCGTGCCTCAAGGCACCATCCTCTGCAAGAGAAAACTCGCCGTCCACCAATCCTGCTCGAATCTGCTCTTGGAGACACCGCAGAGCAATGTCCTCAAACTGTGCCGACTTGATCCTCTCCACCAAGTTCGACTGAATCTGTATGCCCCATATCTGCATCTGTACTCCTGACACGATCACCTCAATCCCAAGGCTCTCCAAATCTGCAAGCAAGTGTCGATCCATAGTCAAACACATGGTTGTCGGATACCTACTTAAGGCATCGGCAACCACGTTGGCCTTTCCTGGGTGATACTGAAGTAGGATGTCAAAGTCCTTCATCAACTCTAGCCATCTGCGCTGCCTCATGTTCAACTCCTTCTGAGTGAACACATACTTTAAGCTCTTGTGATCTGTGAAGATCTCCACCCTCTCCCCATACAGATAATGCTTTCACAACTTTAGAGCAAATATTACCGCTGCCAGATCCAGGTCGTGGGTAGGGTAGTTCTTCTCATGGGGACGTAATTGCCTGGAAGCATAGGCAATCACCTTCCCATGCTGCTGCAAGACACAACCCAGCCCCTTTCCTGAAGCGTCATTATAAATAGTAAATCCACCTGATCCGGAAGGCAATATCAGAATCAGAACTGTCGTAAGCCGCTTCTTCAACTCATCAAAAGCTGCCTGATACTCCTCTGACCAAACATACTCAGCATCCTTTCGGGTCAACCGAGTCAACGGCTTTGCAACCCAGAAGAAATCCTGCATAAATCTCCTATAATATCCTGCCAGTCCCAGGAAGCTCCTGATCTCTGCCACTGAAGTCGGTGCTGCCCATGCCTCTACTGCTATAATCTTCTTGGGATCAACTGAGATACCATCTTCAGTCACCACATGCCCCAAAAAGTCCACTCGGTCCAAGAAAAACTCACACTTGGAGAGTTTTCCATAAAGCTGCTCCCTCCTGAGAGTCTCCAGCACTATCCGCAGATCCTCCTCGTGCTCCTCCTCAGTCTTGGAATACACCAAAATGTCGTCAATGAACACCACCATGAACTTGTCCAAGTACTGGTGGAACACCTTGTTCATTAGGTTCATAAACACTGCTGGTACATTGGTTAGCCCAAACGACATAACCAAAAACTCAAACTGCCCGTACCGCGTCCTGAAAGCGGTCTTGGGAACATCCTCGCCCTTCACCTTCACCTGGTGATATCCTGACCTCAGATCAATCTTGGAAAATACCCGAGCTCTGCTCAACTGGTCAAAAAGATCATCGATCCGCGGTAGTGGGTATCTGTTCTTGATCGTGAGGTTGTTGAGTGCCCTATAGTCAATACACATCCATACTGACCCATCATTCTTCGGCACAAACAATACTGGGGCACCCTATGGCGACGAACTCGAACGGATGAAGTCCTTGTCCTACAGCTCATCCACTTGCTTCTTCAGCTCCACCAACTCGCTGTTGTTCACTCGATAGACATGCTGAGAGATGGGTTCTGCTCCTGGAACCAAGTCTATCAAGAACTCAATGTCTCTGTCTGGTGGCAATCCCGGCAACTCCTCCGGGAAAACATCCATATACTCTGCTATCAAGGGATGTGAAATCGTCTGCTCCTCAACCGAGACTCCACAGAAAAATTTGCTACTCTGCTCCGCCTGACGTCTGGAGTACTCGAACTCTGGCTCCCCTGGCGCTCTGAAGAGAACTCTACCCCCTCTGCAATTAATACTGGCGTGGTGCCTGCTCAACCAATCCATATCGAGTACTATATCATAGTTCGACAATGGCATTATGAGCAGGCTCACCTCCAACTCACGGCCTTCCAAAATAACACTTCGACCCTTATAAACATCACGTACGAGGATAATGCCACCCCCGGTCGTGATCTTGTGAGTCCTAGGCAATGATTCAGCTATGATACCGTGTCTAATCGCAAATCATACTGATATGAAGCTATGCGAAGCACCGGAATCGAATAATACAAAAGCTGGACTGGAGTCGAGAAGAATCGAACCTGCAATCAGCTCTCCTATGGCCTCCGTAGCCTCGGCTGCCATGGCGAAAGCTCGCCCCTGCTGGCCTCCCCTGGCCTGCTGCTGGTGCTGCACAAACCGCTGCTGCTGAGTCGGCAACGGTCCCTTCTGCGGTCCCCTTGGAGCCTTAGCTCTGGCTCCCTGTGCTATCCTGCCAATATACTGAGAACAGTCCCTCAGCTGATGGTTCGCTGCTCCGCAAAGAAGGTATCTACCCAACCTCTTTCTGTACTCGTCCCACCCGTGCCCTGGCTTCTTACAATAAGCACAGGTGGTGGCCTGCTGCCTCGGTGCCTGCTGCTGCACCCTCTACTGCTGATACTGCACTGGCTGCTGCCTCGGCTGCTGAAACTGCTACGGCTGGAACCTCTGCTGCTGCTGGTGCTGCTCGTACTTCTGCTGGAAGTGTGGCCTCTTGGCCGGCCCTCCGCTACTGCTGCCTCCCTGGGAGTCTCGTCCCCTCTTGAGCCTAAGCTCAAGATCATCCTCTGCAGCTAGTACGTCCACCAGGATCTCCTCAAATGTAGCGCTGCAGGCGTTCTTGGTGTAGGACTTGACCTCCTTTACCAAGCCCTTTCGGAACCTCTGGGCCTTCGTCGCCTCCGACAAGTCCTCCATAAATCTGCTCAGGCGGCAGAACTCTCCTGCGTACTCCTCCACAGACTGGCTCCCCTGGACTAGAGCCTCGAACTGAGTCTCGAGGGCTCCCAGCGCTGCGGCCGGAAAGAACTTCTCCTTGAACAGCTTCTTGAATGCTGCCCAAGTCTGTCCTGCTGTGCCAACCCTCGGGTCGGTCTGGTACCATGTACGGGCCAGATCCTGCATCATGCTGGCCGCTGCCTCAATCTGGAGCCTCGTCGGGATCTCAGCCAATCGGAATATCTCCTCCATGTGCTCGATCCACTCGTCCGCATACAAGATCCCCTCTGCCCCTCGGAAGTCCCTCGGGTGCATCTTCTGAAAGTCTTATATGCCCTTCTCCCGTGGCTGGTGCGGCTGTGGGGCTGCCGCTGGCTGAGCTGCAACTCTCTCTACTGTTGTCACGGCCAGATCAATGCCTCGGCTGAGCTCTGCTGTGTGCCTCTGCTGCTGGGTCTGCTGACCCTCCATGTACTGTCGAAAGAAGGCTAAAAGCTGTACGGCGTCAACTGTCCCTGTAGGTAGCTGTTGCTGCGGAAGCACATCCAGAATCATCGAACTCGGCTCATGCCTCACTGGTGGAGGGGCTCCTCCGAAAGCAGTCGATATGCCTACCCCAGCTGGCATGACTGGGGCTGCGGTACCAGGGGCTGGCTACTGAGTATGAGAGGTGGCAGACCTCTCATTGGCGTCCCCCTGGCCCTGGCGATGCGACCTCGTCTCAACTATCCTGGAGACACAGATCAAAAGAAACAATTGCTGAGAATGAGTCAAAATATCAAGAGAGGACAGTTAAATTCAAAGGAAGACAATAAGCAGCAAAATTTGGATATACGAAATCTGAGAAAGAGTTTTTCCTAATGTGATTGCGTACCTTCAAAAGTTTCCTAATTCTACTGCAGGCTGCAGTGATATTCTAGTTCAAATTCCACTACATTTCTAATCTAGACCAGTATGGGCCACCACTAAAAACGTGTCACGACCCGCACCCTAGAGTAAGGGCACGAGACGTGGGTACGTCCAGCCTACGCCGCAGTGTCGGCGGTAGAACGCTGTCCTAGGTCACAACATCTAACAATATAATACTGAACAGTTTATACTCTCCGAATGGGGGTGACATAGCAGAAAGTAAACTCAATCACAACTAAGACAGAAAGATAATATGGAATGATAGATAGATAATACTGCTGAAAAGAAAGGAAATCCCAAGTACAATAGAGATGTCTAAGTGTCTAAGATAAATACATATCCCAAGATCAAATATATACAATCATCTAGAATGAATATAAAAGAAGACATCCTAGTCTAGAGGAGTGTCGTCCATAGCTAAAGGCTCCTGCTGCTGGTCCAAGTCTGTACTGTCATCTAGGGTAGCCCCATAATAAGTGGGACAGCCCACCTCATCCTCATCCTCTGTAATTTTTTAAAAGGTCCAGTCATGACAGGAGCGAGCACAATACATCTCAACAAGTCATAACAGGAAAGGAAATATAATCATGCTAGAGAATAAAATACAGGAATTTGAAGAACAGTATAATATAAGAGAGACAGTAAGTAAATATCTATGACATATAAAAGAGAGACAGTGCTAGTGATTTAGAGTACAGACGAACATTTGAATGGCTTAGGACTTATTCATGACTACACTAAGAGTGATTCATGACTATACTACTTTGGAAATTTATTCACATGACCATTCATACTCCCCCGTACCCCAATCAATACACAAGGATCCAGTCAAGTTACGTTAAGATTTGTGACTAAACTACTACCCGTATAGGGTGATTCATGAATTAATTCGTGAAGGCTCGGTGATCATGTGAGTACATGAGTCACTAGCTGATTCCCGAAGATTCATGATAATAGAAGCATAAGATACGTGATGTAAGTGAAACACACTGGACAAAAGTATCTGATGCTCCCGAGAAGGATAACATCTTATGAAGGGATCCATATAATACTAATCCGTGTTACCAACGTGTCAGCATCAAGTAAGATAATCTAAAGCAGGAAATATAATCCTAAACAAGATATGAAATGATCAGAGAATGTACTCGCCTGCTATCTGAGTGTCCAACTGAGATGTACTGTCCGAGGAGAGGTGTCTGGCTCCTAATCAGAACAGTACAAGTCACAACAAGTCTAAAATGGTAAAGATAAGCACTACAATGTATTCTACATGAGTCTAGGTCAAACTAGGTCAAAGTCAACTCTTGGTCAACCCTGGTCAACCAAGAAGTCAAACCTAGGTCAACTATGGTCAAACTAGGTCTAACAAGTCTAATTAGTCTTAACTAGTCTATTATAGGCCTAATCAAGACTAAACAACCTAACCAAGCTCTCACTAGTCTAACAGACACAACATAGGCCCAATACCACATATAGAATATGTATCACTATTCACATATGAATGTATATGTATATCCACATATACAAATAGAAATGTGTCTAGCACATTAGCTATCACACATGGAAATACCCATATCCTACTCTACCATCTAGATATTCACATTAGGTTAGGCATTGGTATATACTCATAGGCATACATACAAACATATATATATATATTATATATACATAGAGAGAGGGTAATATATGAGATATATGTGTGTGTATGTGACTGTGGTTCAAGTGAGGAAAAACTAGAGATGTGTGGACTGAAAAACATGTGGCAAGAATGTGTATGTCACAGGAATTTAGAAGTTATGTGACTGAATTTATAAACAGTGCAAGAAAATGAAAACAGTGAGGAAAGTGTGTTCCTGTAACATGTGTGCAAGAAAATATATGACAGGAATGGAGTGTGTGTATATGCCATACCATGTGTGAGCCTCAATTCCTATCATCAGTTAACATTATAGAGGATAAATTCTCAGTTTTGTGTAGGTGTGTCTGTGATCCTGAAACAGTAAAGAATGCATGAATAAGTTCTCAGATTTGTAACAAGAGGACCTGTGTATGTGAGGGAAGTATCAGGAGAACAGTGTATCATTATTCAATAACAGTAAATTCCCAACTAATCCCAGGTTCATAGATTAACATTAAGCCTCAGAAATCAAAACAGTGAGAATGACATGTAATAGGTTCTCAGGAATTTCAGTTCAATCTCAGGATTAAAACATCCTAACAGTAAAATACAAATGCTGTTCTCAAATTTTAGGAAAAGACAGGAACATGTTCTCAGTAATCCATTTCAGTTCATAAAGGATGAATGAAATTCAAGCTAGTGGAGGGAAAACATCTCAGTGTGTTTCAGTAAACAAAACAGTGTTATACATTGTGTGTAAGTTATAAATGAAACTGAAATCAACATTCGAACTAACTGAAGGTTGAACCATAACATGATGTCTAGTATACTCAGGAATGAATTCAATCTAAAATCAGCTATGCATTGGTTCAAACCAAATCGACAGTTACCACTAATTCCCATATTCGAAATCCCATTCAATCAATTCTTCCCAAAAATGATTTCCTACATCCTAAACATGATATTTAATGTACAGTAAATTAAATCATAATCAAATACATGATATTAAATCATTAACAGGTAAATCGAATGGTGAACAGTGGGTTAAAGATCACTGATACTTTAGAGTATCAGTCGAATGGAGATTTTCTATTCCCATAATAAAAGCAACAGTCAACCAATAGAAATTAGGTTGGTAATTAATAACAATTATGTGCCCGTGTCATCCTTGTAGTATCGTGTCCAATAACAGGACATAAGTGTCCAAGAACTAATGCACATACACGCACGAGACTGGCACAGGCTCGCGTGACCAGTACACGTGTCCGCACGCACCCGACACGCAACCAAGTGACATGAGACTTGGGGAGTGTCGTATCAGACACTGCCCTGAGCTCCATGTCAAAGGATACGTACCCACGTGTCCAGAATAACCCATACGAACCCGCGAGCAGCAGGACAGTGCTGCCTACGCACGCGTATTTGCCATGAAATATAAAAGAGCAGAACAATTATCGGAGGACTGGACTTTTACTTCACGTTACAAACTCGCTTGTACAAAGAAAGCCTAGGGACGAAAACCTAGGTACAGCAATCTAAGTACAATTGTTTATTTTAGATTCTGGGGGTGACGATAGAGGCTCGAAAAAGCGACGGCAGCTCTGCCTTACTCCTTGGACGATCGGTATGCAGCCTTGGCTCCAGAAGATTGCTTGCCGTTGAAGAAATGCTCTCTTTGCTCTCTCTCTGCTTTTTTCTCTCCAAGTATTCTGGTGCTCTCTGATCTCGAAAAGGTCTCTTTTGCAAGGGAATGTCACCTTGCTATTTATAAGAGGGGAATGCAATCATTAGGGTTTATAATGATTGTCCCTTAAAGTGGCGGCGGCCTGTTGATTGATCAATCTGGGCCATTAATCTTGAGTGTGATGAATCTGGGCCACTAATGTAGATTATGCCAAATCTTATCAGTAATTAATGCTGATTGCAATAAATCTCTATCCTGATGATTTGCTGATGTCCGTAAATCTGAATGAATAAATTTAATTCATTCTTCCGCCACGTGTCCCAGATTATTGGGATTTGACCCAATCTTTGATTGTAGTAAATCTGGGAGGTTGATTGGCTTTATTACACGTGTCCTGCGAGCCACTGAGGAAATCTAAGCTGCATGAGGATTGAGCCGCATAAGGCTGACCAGTGTCAAGGCTGCTTGGGGAGTGGCCCCTGAATATTTGAACCATATAATGATGATCTGGGCCGCATGAACGTAGGCGGCCGCATAACGGGTAGCTCCTTCGTGAGCCGCATGGAGACAGTCCTCGTGAGCCGCACGGGGGAGCCTCTGCTTGAGCCGCATAGGGGGAGCCTCTACTTGAGCCGCATAGGGGGAGCCTCTGCTTGAGCCGCATAGGGGGAGCCTCAGTTTGAGCCGCATAGGGGGAGCCTCTGCTTGAGCCGCATAGGGGGAGCCTCTGTTTGAGCCGCATAGGGGGAGCCTCTGCTTGAGCCGCATAGGAGGTCTCTGCTCGAGCCGCATACGACTATCCACGTGTCGAGGTCGCGTGACACTTTCTGGATCTCGGGGGATTGTGTCAGAGATTTTCTTCATTTCCCTAGGAGTCTGTCATTATGACAGAGTCATAATTGTATCTTTGTGTCAGGGTTGTCACTTGTCAGAGTTGTCAGCCGTCAAGGCATTTAATGCAGTATGGGAAGAGTTATTTTGCAGGCTACGTGGCACCTCTCTGAGCCACATGGAGTTCACAGAGCCGCATAGACGCGTTGAGCCACATGGATCCTGAGCCGCATGGGCTTTCTGAGTCGCATGGGGCTCCCTGGCCTCATGGATTTTCTTTAATCTTTTTCATGCTTCTACAAGACCCCCTTCAAAGTTTTCAATTTGCAAAATTGAAATACTTTGAGTAAGAAGCATGGCTATGTAAAAACTCTTCCGGCCGTATATGATATCCTGGCCGCATGGATGTTTCGGCCGCATGGATGTCTCAGCCGCATGACCATCTGAGTCGCATGGTCGTTTCAGCCGCATGGCCATCCGAACCGCATAGGCTCTTTGCCACGTCATTATGCCATGTGTGCAAATCTTTTTGGGGCAGGATCCCAAGAGTTTAGTCTTTAATTATCTAGTTTGCCTCGATAACCGAAGAGTCGATCACTTTGTACGAGGCGTCGGTCCGTGGTCCTCCTTCTTCTGTCTATAAATAGAAGGGTATTTGGACGGACTTCTCTCCTGTCTTCAACTCTTCTTGACTCAGATTCCTGTCTTGTTTTCTTCCTCCGATCATCAGACAACAATGGCTCCCAAGTCTTCTAAGTCTATGAAGAAGGCTGCGACGAAGAGTAAGAAATCGGCTTCGTCTTCGACTGTCGCGTCCCCCGTTCATCTTGATGTTCACATTGCCATCGAAGGTAAGGACTATGTAGAAGATTGAATACTTTGAAACCCTAACAGAGCCTGCTCTGCTGCATGCTTCGTGCACAAGCCCTTGATGCAAACTTTTTAAATTACGTGGTCCGCATAAACGTCCCATGACCGAGCCGCATGGGGGTATACCCCATGTCCGAGCTGCATGAGAGTTGTCATAAAAGAGCCGCATGAACACTTCTAAATGTCTTCTGACTATTTTCATTTCCTTCGTCTTTGGTTCTTGTAGTATCTCCATCGGATGCTGGGATCGCAGTGACAGAGGAGCCGCCGTCTCCTTTCATCAAACAGGGGTCTTCCTCTGTTAAGGAAGAGGCGATGAAAGAAGAACCGACGCCTGAGGGGGAGGGTAGCCTTCCAAATATCAAAACCGCTGAGGGTGGTAGCGCTGGGAATTCTAATTCTCCTATTATGGACAAGGATCTTTCTCAATTGCATCCTTCCTATGCAAAGTGGTTGAGGGAATGGTACACACGCTTCCGCAACTAGGATTCAGGGGCTCTCGCAGTCTATCTTTTGTCTTTAATTTTTTGCTGTAGTCTTTGTTTTGTTTTTCTTTCCTTCTTGTCTGCATGAAGAACTTCTTTGACTTGCTTGTGTGGATGTAATCCATTTCTGAATGAATGGAATATATTTGCTTCACTCTTTTGCTTTGTAATAGTCATCTTATTGGGACATTTTGTGTGGACCTATTGCCCCTAACGTACCCTGGTTTTGGATACGGACAATAAGTTAAAAAGGAACCAACGTACTTACTCAGAGGTAATGAGGACATGGCAAGCATGAGGGTTTCTTCGACGGAGCCTTCCCACTCAGAGGTAATGAGGACATGGCAGGAGTGGGCTCAATGAAGAGGGGGTATACAGAACGACTCAGAGGTAATGAGGACATGGAAGTTCTTATGTAGAGGGGTGATTTGTTTTTGGCGGAATTGAGACGACTCAGAGGTAACATCGACATGGTCGTTTTGGAAATTTGTGGATCTGTTATCCTTTTTGTGCACTGGGAGTGCGGGTAGTGGATCATAAGGAAGGAGCTCCTTCAGGAAGAAAGTTCAGAGGTATGGTCATACATAACTTTCCCCCAAAAGAGTGACCGGGATGTAAGTTCAGGGGTACCAGCGGGTACATAACTCGACAATCCGGGAATTTTGGAATCAAAGTGTAAGTTCAGAGGTACCAGCGGGTACATGACTCAATAATCTGGGATTTTGGAGGATGTGAGTTCAGCGGTACAAGAGGGTACATAACTCAATGTGAAAGTGAGTTCAGCGGCACCAGCGGGTACATGACTCGATAATCTGGGATTTGGAGGATGTGAGTTCAGCGGTACAAGAGGGTACATGACTCAATGTGAAAGTGAGTTCAGCGGCACCAGCGGGTACATGACTCGATAATCTGGGATTTGGAGGATGTGAGTTCAGCGGTACAAGAGGGTACATGACTCGATAATATGGAAAATGGTGAATATGAGTTCAGCGGTACCAACGGGTACATGACTCGGCGAATCTGGAAAATGGTGAACATGAGTTCAGCGGTACCAGCGGGTACATGACTCGGCGAATCTGGAAAACGGTGAACATGAGTTCAGCGGTACCAGCGGGTACATGACTCGATGATCTGGAAAATGTTGTTTAGACATAATATTTCTTCAGGAACTTGCTGTTGACGGGCAACATGAGTAAGTTTCTATTTTGTTTTGCGAGGCGATAGGCTCCGCTGGAGAATACGGCTTCAATGATAAATGGGCCTTCCCATTTTGGCTGGAACTTGCCGACGGTCTTGTGAGTCATAACCATCGGCCTTCGGACTGCCAGAACGAGGTCGCCCACTTGGAATGTTCTGATTTTAACCTTCTTATTGAAGGCTCCAGAGATGCATGCTTGGTATAGCTCGATCTGTTGCTGAGCCAAGAGGCGCTTTTCATCTAAGGCCACCAACTCTTGTAGCCGACGACGGTAGTTGTCGTCCGTCGTCAATTGGTAAGTAAGGGCGACGCGGAGTGAGGGTATTTGAGTCTCCAATGGGAGGACTGCCTTACTTCCGTATACCAAGAAAAATGGCATGTTCCCAGTGGCCGTTCGGACTGTGGTACGGTACGCCCATAAACATTTACCAAGCTTCTCATTCCAGTTGCGTTTGTTGGAAGAGACAAACTTCTTGAGTAACTTGATAATTATTTTGTTGAATGCCTCTGTCAACCCGTTTGCTGCCGGATTGTATGGTGTCGAAGCAATATTCTGGATGCGATGCTTGTCGCGGAACCGATAGAAGGCATGGCTTGCGAACTGTGGACCATTATCTTGGATGATCCTTCGGGGCAGTCCAAAGCGATAGATGACATGATGCTTGAGGAAGCTGATCACGTTTAAAGTCTTTACTTCTGTGAGCGGAACGTCTTCCGCCCATTTGGAGAAGTAATCCGTGATCGCGAGTATGAAGCGATATCCACGGAAGGAAGGTAGAGTAATCGGACCGATGATATCCATTCCCCATGCTTCAAATGGCCAGGATGCCACCGTCGGATGTAGAAACTCGGATGGCTGATGGATGAAGTCCACGTGGACTTGGCAGGCTTTGCATTTTCTCGCATAGTCTATCGTATCTGCTACTATCGTGGGCCAGTAGTAGCCCATCCGGCGAAGACGGTCTTACAATTTAGGGTCAGGCTGATGGGCCCCGCAGACACCGTCATGAGCTTCTCGTACGGCTTCTTTGGCTTCTGCGTTTGACAGACACCGAAGCAATAACCCATCGTAGGATCGCCGATACAGCATTTTCGTCTCTGTATCGTAGAAGAATCTGAGAGAACGCCTTCTGATGGAAGTGGCTTCCTTTGGGTTCTCGGGCAGGATGTCGTAGACTACGAAGTCTATGAATGGTTGTCTCCATTCTGGCGCTTCGTCGATCGTCTGAGCGGAATAACTCGCCATAAATTGAATGTTGTTCTTGGGACAGACCAGTTCGTGGCCTATCACGTCAACCGAATGATGAGTATGGTTCGGTACTGCTAGGGAAGCGGCAAGGCCTGCTAAGGCGTCGGCTTTAATATTTTGGAGTCTGGGAACATGTTGGATGAAGAATCCCTCAAATGACGAAATAATGCTGATCGCTATTTGGTGATAGGGGATCATGTCTTCATGGCGGACTTCGTACGAGCCCCGGATCTGGTTGACGATTAACTGCGAATCGCCGTATGCTTCAAGATATTCTACCCCCAGCTCTCTTGCAAGCTGGAGGCCAATTGTAACACCCAATTTTCCAGAAGAGGGTAATTTTGGAATTTTGTAATTATAATTATTATTTAATGATATTTATTTCATATTATGATTTTTAGTGATTTTTAATTATTTTTTTAAACTATTTAAATTCATGACTTGTGATTTTTGGTGATTTACTAGTGAACAGTAGAGACTGCCTACCCTAGAGTCTAGCCATGTGATTAGGGTATTTTGACATTTTTAGGGTTATTTGAATTTATTATAATTTATTTGAATTTATGGGAATTTTTAGGAATTATTTTGGAATTGTTTGGACTAGGTTGACTTTGACTAGTTTGGACCCTTGTAGACCAACCTAGAAGCTAACCCTAGTTAGTATGGACTTGGTTAGGTTATATGACTCTAGTCTAGCCTAAGCTAATCCTTGGTTTGGTCATTAGACTCTTGTTAGCATTAGGAATTAGAAAGTCATAAGTTATGGCTTATGATTTAGAGCCCTTAATAAATCAATTTAACTCATAGCCTTGTAGATTGGCCCAAAGCCCAAGAATTTCAAAACCCTAAGCCCTAGACATTATTGGCCAGCCACCATATCCTCCTTGGGAATACCACCCTATTTATACTCTCCTATTTTTAGGGTTGCCTCTTTCTTAGGAAGGCTCAAGTTTTAGAAAGGTTAGTTTCCTATGGTATTTTAATTCCTAGAACTCCATTCCTTTTTCATTCTAATTTATTCCATTAGGTTCTAAAATACATATTCTTGCTGTTGCTAAGGTCTCATCTCAGTTTGATGTGATTTGAGTGGATTGGGACATAAAAACAAGAGCTATTGATTGGGGATTTTTCTTGAAAGTTTAACAATAGGTAACTTCCTCATTTTTCCATGGATTTTCGATTTCTCTTCATGGTTAGGAAGCCCTAGGAGTCCCCTAAGTGTCTGCATTGGTGTCATGTCGGATTTTATAGGTTTCGTATCCATTTGGACACATATCAGTACCAGTGTCTAGGTGTTTGTCGAAATGCCCAAGAGGGGATTTCGATCTGGTTTTTGGAAAACCTTTGAATAGGAAATTAGGTTTTGGTATTGCTTATTGGATTCTGGTTGACTGAGGTGATGATTGTTTTGTGTCGGGTCGATTTGGACACGCGACACACACGTTTCCGCACGCACAGCAGTCCCCTGCTACTCGGGGTCCACTGTGCACTGTATACGTCACGTGGACACGTGTAAATCAACGCATGGGTGCGGGCAGACACTGACACGAGGCTCCCAAAGTTTTGTGGGTCCTCGTGTCGTGTCGGACACGAAATCGTGTGTGCTATGGGCGTGCACTGTGCGTGTGCAGTTTTATTAGTTCGTTCACTGTTTAATTCTATTTTAAATAGTTTAATTCATGTTTTAAAATGCTAATTAGATCCTATACATGTCTAATGATCTATGTTAATTGAGTTTACTTATTAGTTTAGGTTGATGTGGAATTTGAATTCAAATTTGTTAGTTGGTCGACTGATATTGACTGATACTTTATTTCAGTTTTCCCAAAACTGTTGAATCCATTTCAACCCTATTTTAACTAATGTTTTCAACTGTCAATGTTTCCCACTTAATTGTTTGTTCATGTTTAATTCAATGTCATATTCGAATTAGGCTTTTTGATTGGAAATGGGATTTTAGTCATTAAGTTGGTTCGAATGGGTTGACTGATACATGTATTGAATGATTTATTTCTTAATAATCTGAGCTGATTCACTGCTGTTGGGTTTAATCCCAGTTTTAAATAAAATGTGAATGTTAGTTCTCATATTGGTTTTGGTTTCATGGTTGAATGGTGGTTTTGTTATCGGGTAAACTGTCAATTAAATTGACAGGAATCACAAACTTGAGAACTGATTTCCAGGATACACCATGTTAGCTTACTGTTTTGATTCATATTAAATTGCCCTTGTTTCTTTCCATTACAATTGTTACTTAGTTCTTTAAAACCTGAGATTGAGTTTACAAGTAACTGTCAATGTGTTCCAGTTTTTCCAACTCACTGTTTCCTGTTTTTAGGATATTATACACACAATTTATATCAATGAATGCCTTCACTGATTTAGAAATCTGAGAATGTTTGATTGTAGGAAATTTGAGAATAGGTTCATGATTAGGTAATGTATATGGTTAAGTTTAATTTGAATACCTGAGATAATGCAAAGCCTGATTCTGAATTATGCTATTGAGGGCACTGTCACTTAGTTTATGGTTTAATAGGAAGTCCAATGGGTTCATAAATCAATTTCAGTTTTCATTTAAACCTGAGACTTCACCTAGTGGTTTCCTGTTGGATGAATCCTGAGATTTTATTCCTGTCACACACAGGAATGGGTATTCCAGTTTTTCACTGAATCTTGAGATTCACTGGGATTCCTGAATTGACTCCCTGTATTCTAAAAACCTGAGATAGCTGTGGTTGAACTGAATTGTTTTCCTTTCCCTTTTCAACTGAGTTTTGGATGTCATTCATTTCCTTAATAACTGATTATATTCCTTTTTTCTGGAACCAAATTGGTTGACCCCCTAAATGTAATTTATACATTATATTACTTCATTGAATTTTAGATTTATGGGTGATACAAATTTGATTGGTGTTGGGGTTGATAGGGTGACAACAGTCATTGGTTCCCTGTTTTACACACATAGGTTCAGTCCACTCACCCACATAGTCTCACACACTTCACTGCTCCTGCTAACACACAGATACACACACACACAGTTCACTCTAATCTCTCTCACTCACTCTACACACATATAGCACACTCACACAAATCTGAGAATAGGAAATGTGGCTTGGGTAGTATGAAAACTGAGAATTCAGGACTAGTGTATAACTGAATTGGGTTCCATCCCATTTTGCACTGTCACATATTACATAGTCACACACATGTTTCTCTCACAAGACACACACACATGTCTATGACTAACTGTTAGCCTACTGCACATTGTTTCACTCTAATATCTCACACACACACACACCTTCCTGTCATCAGGACAGTCCTTCACTCACTCACTCCCTATTTTCTATCTGTCACGACCCGTACCCTAGGGTAAGGGCACGAGAAGTGGGTACGTCCAGCCTACGCCGCAGTATCGGCGAAAGAACGCTGTCCTAGGTCAATCATCTAACAATATAAAGGTACCTGTACAGTATATACTCTCCGAATGGAGGTGACATAACAGAATACAATCTCAATCACATCTAGGGTAGAAGAATGAAAGATAGATAGATAGACAGTAACTCAAGAGAACAGTACAATAGATGAAATAAGTCTAAGTGTCTAGGATAACATGACATCCAGAATGTCAACCCAATATACAAAATAAGTCTAAGAGTCTGTACATCTCAACATCTCAAAATACAACTCAGAATATGAGACAAAATGATAATATGAAAAAGACTGTCTAGCTAAACTGGTCTAGACTACTGGGGCAACATCCTCAGCTGCAGGTGGATCCTGCTGAGGGTCCACAACATAAGTGTCATCTAGTCCTGCTCCATAATAGGTAAACACCAGGGCCTCATCCTCATCCTCTGTAATATTTTCAACAGGTCCAGTCAGGACAGGAACGAGCACAATACATCTCACGCAGTGTATAGTATGATAGGAAATATAAAGCATGCAATAGAGTAAAATACAAGAAATGCTGAAAGAAAATATACGCTGTAAAAGAGATAGCTGTAAAGGAAATATCTACTGTATATAGAGAACTGTAAGTGTCTAGTGATGTAGAGTACAAGATAGGCATGTGAATGGCTAGAATTTATACATGATTACACTACTGAGTTTATACATGATTACACTACTTTGGAATTATTCACATGTCTACTTCTACTCTCCCGTTTCCCCAATCAATACACAAGGATCCATTCAAGTTATGTTAAGATTCGTGATAAGCCCATAAATGGGTGATTCATGAGAGGCTCTGTGAACATGAGAGTACATGAGTCACAAGCGATTCGTGAATCTATGGAAGCATAGAGATACAAGATGATTCGTGAAACGCACAAACATGCTGTATCTGATGCTCACGAGGGGGATAACATGTCATGAAAAGATCCATATAGTACGAATCCGTGATAACCATCGTGTCAGCATCAAGTAAAGTAATCTAGAGCAAGAATATAAATCCTGGCAAGTATGAAACGGTCAGAGAATGTACTCGCCAGATAACTGAATGTCTGAAGAGGATGTACTGCCTGAGAAGAGGTGTATGGCTCCTAATCAAAGCAATACAAGTTAAAATGTATCCACAATGGTGAAAATAAAGATTGTAATGCATTCTACATGATTCTAGGTCAATCTGGTCAAAAGTCAACTCTTGGTCAACTCTGGTCAACTCTAAAGTCAAACTAGGTCATAGGAAATCAAACTAAGTCAAATAAGGTCAAACAAGGTCAAACTAGTCTAATCTAGGTTAAAGTCAACTCTTGGTCAATATTCTAGCCAAACTAGTCAAGTTATCTAGGGTTTTGGTTAACAATGTGTCAGACTAGTCAAATACTAGTCAACATGATCAATCTAGGTCAAGTCTAGGTCAAACTTAGACTAACTAAGGTTTTGGGTCAAACAAAGACTAGTCAACAAGGTAATTAGGTCAATGGTCAACTATCTAAGTCAATACTCCATAAGACTAACTCAAACCATGACACAACCTCTAAGTATTCCACTTAACCCCATACATATCTTAAATTACATAGGACTATCCTCATAACCATATGGTCAAACATAAATCAACTAGTTAGGGTTTAGTCAAACCTAGTCAACTAGTCCTTTTAAGTCTATCCAAGTCAATTCCAGGTCAATTTGGTCAAGGTTGACCCATGGTTGAATTTGGTCAACAATGGTCAACAAGGGTCAACTTGCTAGTTAAACTAGGTCTACTAGACCTATTGGTCAATCCTAACTTGCTACTAATTAACCATAGGCTAGAGTATCTAAGGCACTATATATAGGTGTCTATATCTATGCATTATAGGCATCGCTATATACCATAGGCCAATCTATATATATACCTATCAATATACATACATCATACTATATATCTATATATATATATATATTATATATATATATTTTTTTTTTTTTTTTTTTTTCATATACATACATACATACATACATAGATATATATATATATATATATATATATATATATATATAATATTAATATATATATATTAATATATATATATATTATTATATATATATATATAATATTTAAAAAAATTATATATATATATATATATATATATATATATATATATATATATATATATATATATTTAAAAAAATTTATATATATATATATATTATATTATATATATATATATATATATATATATATTTAAAAAAATTTATATATATATATATATATATATATATATATATAAATTTTTTTAAATATATATATATTATATATATATATATATATATATATATATATATATATGAACCTATTATCTATGTACCAATATATACCCAACTATATAACCCAATATAATATATAATACCAAGGCCTATCACATATATATATACATATCTAATATATATTCCATATATATACATTACAATATAATCATACATATATAATATTACATATAGACTTATATGAGAGAGAATAATAAAGAGAGATGTGAGAGTGATAGAGAGTGACAGAGAGAGAGATACTACTAAGGGGGCATGGTGTGTGTGTTCACAGAGAACAGGGGAGGGGGGTGTTCCAGATTTCTGGAACCAGAAACCACACACAACCACACAGATACATACATACACACACCTATATATACATATATGTATACACATGTACACATGTATATACCCATCAATTCCTCCTACACACACATATATATACATTACGTATACATATACTGAAAACATACAATTATATGTATAAAATATAACAAAAATCGTTTTGAAATTCGATTTTGAAAACTGGGAATTATCCCAACAATCAGGAAAATGGGACTGTGCACAGTGCGATGGGGTAAACCCAAATATGCGACCCAAACCGAGCTAAGGCTCGAAACCCAAGGTTGGTAACACTAGCCCCTAGTGTCCCTTAGTGTCTTAGGTGCCTGACACGACACCACGACACAATTTGATGTGTCAACTCTCAGAAAAACCCAATCGGGTAACACTGACACACACTACACTGCGTCGTACACGCGTTCCTCGCTCTCGTGGACACACCACGAGACACGACACGTCTCGTGGTCATGCACACATGTAGCCCACATATAGGCTACACGATCGACACACTGTTACGTGTCATCCCCGTGTCTACATGTGATACGACACGCGTATCAGTGTCAAAAACGTGCGTTTTAGATCGCGTCGTGCACGCGGTCGAGCGTCTCGTGCTCGTGACACAGGATACGACACATCTCGTGCTCGTGTCTAGTGTTCGCCCAGTGATGGGCTACACACGTGTTACCCTGATACGACACCACGACGTGTCCACGAGGGACACGAGGCTCGTATCAGAGCCGATTTCTCGGCTGAAACGTGCGCGTGTAGCGCAGTGCATGTCCAGTGCGAGTGAGTTTTCTCACTCGACATGACACGAGAAGTCATGAGACTTTGGGGGCATGTTCGCAGACATTGCCCCCGTGTCTATGTCAAATTTCACGTGTCCTAGTGCTCTGTGCAGTGAGCACGAACACGTGGTAGCAGGACACTGTTCGTGTACATCGTGCAGTGAGTTCGTGTCCATTTTGGACACGGACACAGCACAGAAACGTGCTCAGTTATAGGGTTTCGTGATCAGCATGTCAAGGGCTACCCAAATATGTAATTCGTTTTGCAAAATAACAAAAACCATTTCTTTGAGGCATTTCACCAAACAAGATTTTATAACCTAGGATACGTGTCCGATACGGACACCAAACCAACCCTAGATTTTACCAAACTTGACCCACAGCTAGGGTAGACCTATATGCATGCATTTATGAGGAAAAAACACAATATTAGCTAGGTTTATGGGTATTTACCTATTGATGCAGATTCCAAGGAAACTCAATAAAGAGGGGGTGTTTGTCTGTCACGCCCCAGTACCGAAATACGGAGACGGACTAGGCCAGCTACTCCATATGAGGTACATAACGTCATACGACGATCGTGGCTGTCGAGAGACTAGGGGTACATGCTACAATCAAGTCTCCTATGGTCCCACAGAGTTCTATGTCTCAATCAATCAAATCACACCAGCAATTAATGAACATTAAAGATAAAGCAGTAAGGGGTCCCCGACGCTTTATCAAAATGGTCATGAGAGACTAGCTTTATAATTTAGCTATCTCAGAGAGTCAGAGTACAAAATTACACAGCTGCAGTCTGTTTAATTACAATGATGTACTGACACAAAATATCAAGTAATCCGGCTAACAGGTGCCGGTGGCTAAATGCCGCAAAAGTATAAGCAGGAGTGGTGGAGAAGAAACCCACTCGAGTCCCCGAACTGCCATGCTCTAGTATGCACCATGGATGTCAGGGAGGAAGATTGTGTCCTCAGGCTCTGCTACGAGATTTGGCCAAACAAAACCAGCGGGGTCAGCCCCGAATAGCAAGTACCGCCAAAGGGGCACAAGAGTTAAGATTAAAAACCCAGCTAATAGAATGATGATAATAGTAATACTTATGCAACTATTATAGGGTAGCGCAACATCCTCGAACCCATATGGCACCCTTACAACCAAACAAGGACAAAGGTGCCGTATGGAGTCGGGACGGGTCGTACTCTATAACTTTCACATAAGTTAAAAGGATAAACAATAAAATCTCCTGATCGTGACTTCGGTCGATAGCCTATCGCAGCACAATAACCACCCAACACTCAAACAAGAACATGGGTTGGATCATGTACCATGATAGACCATGTTCCTCAGTCCTTCATAGAAGTACACTTCACAACCAGAATATGTCTTCCGTTCATAACTTCGGTCCACAGCCTATCATAGTACGATAACCACCCAACAATCAAACAAGAACATGGGTTGGATCACGTACCATGACAGTCCGCTTCTTCAGTTATTCACGGAAGGTAATAGGATACAAGTAAGTCATTTTTACGGCCAATAAGTCTACAAGTTTCTAGGGACGAGGTTATCCTTGCGTCATGTTATTAAAAATCCTCAGATCGTATCTTTCCAGCAAGGCTAGCCAACCCAGGGGTTCGCGTAGACAGTATGATTGAGTACAGGTCCCTCGTAAGGCCACCTTGCTAAAACTATATATATAGCAGGAATTATCGGATACAGTTATCCACTCGTTGCAGATGACACAGTATCCGTGGAGACCAGCCGGCGCGTAAGACAATCTCAGGCGGCGGTGTAACACGATCTCGGATTTTTCCCTCCCCATGCATCTAGTATGTTTAGTTGCCTAATTTAACCCTAGTGAAATCTTGGACTCACATGCTGTGTCCTGCATGATTATCCTCCTAAAGTCGTACTTTAGTACGATACCCCAAAGAGGATCCATGTCAATCAGTATGTCAACATGTGCTACCCTCCTTAGTGTAATGCATCATTGTAAATACGCCACGTGGAGTTACGAGTCATTTGTCGAGCATGAACAGAACTGGGACATTCAGGTATATGTATCAGGTAGGAACTCTTTGTTCTCCGGGGTTACATTGTGCTCATATCATGCTCGAGACAAAGGCGTAAAGGATATAAAATGGTCATATAATATCTGATAAAATCAAAAGCGTACGCACAAAAGCACGCACGCTCAAGGGGTAAAAAGTCACGCAGGCTCACTCAAGGCAGCGTGCGTGAAAAGTCACGCAGGCTCACTCAAGGCAGCGTGCGTGAAAGTCTACAGGCTCAAGGGAAGAGCTGCATGAAAGTCCACAAACTCAAGGGAAGAGCTGCGTGAAAAGTCACGCAACTCAAGGGAAGAGCTGCGTGAAAAGTCACGCAGGCTCAAGGGAAGAGCTGCGTGAAAAGTCCGCAGGCTCAAGGGAAAGCTGCGTGAAAAGTCACGCAAGCTCAAGGAAAGAGCTGCGTGAAAAGTCACGCAAATTCAAGGGAGAGCTGCGTAAAAGTCACGCAAACTCAAGGGAAGAGCTGCATGAAAAGTCACGCAACTCAAGGAAGACACGCTTCCAACAGAAAGCGTGCTCAAACAGGAGCACACTGCTCTCTGTCTTCTCCAAACAGCAAGAACACCATGGATGATCCCAAACTTTAAAATCACAACTTGGCCATCCGAACTCCAAATTCGGATTTCCCAAGTTCTATCTTGGGTGAAATGGAACTCTCTTCCACATGGAAGCATCAAAACCCATAAAATCCAACTAAGTAGATCAAACCATGCAAAATTTGAAATGATTAAAACTTAGATCTACAAAATCAAAGCTTCAAAATGGAAATTTCCAAGTTCTAAACTAGTATAGATTGAGGAGAAGAACATGTTTTGGCAAAGTTTTGTAAGAATCATTGACAAAATTAGGGATCCATCTCTTGAGCAAGTTGGTACTTGCCTTGGTTGATGGAGGAAATATTTGGTTGGTGGAGGAAATAAATGAGAGGAGAGAGAATGAGATGATTGTATTTATAATCTTGAACCCAAGGGTTCATGATGAACCATTGGTAAACCAAGAATAGGTTACCCAAATGAGCCAAAACTGTAGGCCCAAATGCAGAAATAAATTAGGAAAAATATTTTGTTCGAATATTTTTGGGAAATGCATGAAGAATACTGCATAATAAATATCGCATAAATACAAGGCAAATACAATTTATCGGTTTCGTATTAAAATACGTATTCCAGGATTGGGGAGTGACATTGTCCTTCCACTTGGTGATGCCCAAGCTTGTGAAATCTGGATTGCTAGCCTCCCTTAGCACCCTTGATGTTGTAGGATCCCAATGCAAACTAGAGTAATTAGATCAAAATGATCAAGTTATGGAGGTTTGAAGGAAAGGGAATTTTTCTAGGTTTTAATTCATGTAAAATGATCATGAATAAATATGATGGGGTTATATAGGAAGGGGGTAGTGTAGGGTGTCCTTTGGCCGGCCATGGCAAGGAGGGTGTCCTTGGCCTTTCTTCATGGTGAAGGCAAGGACTTTTGGTGCCAAGCAAGGATATTTTGAGGGTTTTAAGCAAAATATCACATATGTGAATATCTAGATATTTTCCCTACTTTAACCATGACTAATATCTATCCTCTAGCTTCTAGGTTAGTGGCTAACTTCTAGATTAGGGTAAACTAGGTTAGGAACAATCATGGTACTACAAATTAAATAATATTAAAAACACATAATTCCAATAAATCTAGTAATTACCAAATACCCTTTTAGGCTAAATCACTAATTTGATGTTCTAAGCCTATGGCTAGGCTCACATGGTTATGGCAACTTCTAGGTTAGGAATAACTAGGGTTTACACTAGGGTTATACTAGTAAATCACAAAGTCATAAGTCATGACTTAGAAATAGTTTTAATTAACTAAAAACCCAAAAATCATATCATGACTAAAATACCATTAATAATAATAAAATAATAAATTTTCAAAATACCCCAATTTTAGAAACTGGGTGTTACAAGTCTACCCTCCTTAAAATAATTTCGTCCTCGAAATTTAGATGGTCGTACTCCTCCTAGGTCGAACCTCCAACAATCAGGGTCGAAGCTACTACCTAGCAACATACAAGGTCAACAAGTAAAATATGGGTGGTAGACTATACTGGGTCATGTCCAAAATTGGCTGGCAGTTTTAGGTCATAAGGTGTCCTTAATTCAAATCGAAAGTAAAGTAACTCCATGGGGTAAATCAGGATGGAGCCTCGGTCAGGAAAATCGTACTAAGCAGAAGCAGGCACACGATGGTATGCCTGAGGACACTAAGGTCATGGGTGTAGAGTGTCATGTCTAGGTCATGTATGTGAAGTCTTTTAAGAAAAATACTAGTCTTTGCTCCTAATTTAAAAGTCACGTAATGTGCCTACGATGATCATAATTTAGAGTGGGAAAGGTCTATGGCCTAAATTGAACCAGAAATTATGATGCAATAGTGGTACAAGGGGGACAGGTTAAATGGGACAGTCTGTGGCTCATCTAGGTGCACTAGTCATTTTAGATCAATGTCCTATGGTATCAAAACGTACAAGCAATCTAGGATGTCCTAATTGGGAAGGTAAGGGAACAACAATCTCAAGGCTGTAGGGCCGTCTACCATCCTATATGAAATTGGTCATTAACAAGTAACTGAGAAATCATTAAAGTTACTATTCCATAAAGTGGTAAAAGAAAAAAGAAAATTAAAAATTTAGGCACAAACAATCACAAATAGATTTTAGTCTTGACACGATCTAAGTTGATCAATTTCAGGATAAATCGAGATTTAGGCAAGATGGAAAATCAATGAAATCAATATGAGCACGAGCATCCAATGATGAAGATCCAGGTCATGATTAAATTTAATTCAACTGGATACGAATACGAGGTTCATAGGCGATAAAATAATTTCAAGGGAATTGTCAAGGCTGTTGCGGATAAGATTCTAGGGCAAGTTTACTATGTCTCCATCCACGTAGATTAATATAAAAAACGAACCAAAATGCAATAGGTTGATCAGACCATCATGCGCCGGTTCTGATTATAATAGTTAGTGGTGTCACCCAATAAATATGTCATGATCAAGCTCGAAAGGATAAGCTTGTAAAACTAAGGATAAATTTATAGCATAAGATATAAGTAAGGGTGGAGATTGAGAAAATACATAGTCCAAGATCCTTAACCAATCGGTCAGCATTCAAGATAGGTACAAGGTTAAGTATTTAAGGATTCAAGCAGAACACCATCACATGCCAAGTCGAAAGAATTGAGCGAAGGTGGATCTCTAATTGAAATAAGAATTAATTTAGTATCATGGTAGAGGTTATAGTTTAGCCTTTGACCAGAATTATATCAAGGAATAGAGTACAAGGAGACGGTTTTTAGTAGGACATGGAATACCTACATTAAGGTAGGCTAGTCTAGGTCTTACATGTGAAGTTTGTTGGGAGGTAACAGCTAGTATTATACTCCGAATATCTAAGTCACGGTAATGGACGTCCAATGATCTAGAATAGAAAGTGGGAGTTCAAGACGTGACAATTGATGCAAAAATAAAGAAGATCAAGTTAACGCATGGAATAAAATTAATTAGGAATCCAGTAAATAATTTAGGAACACAGCCCTAGGGATAGATAGGCTACTAGATGAATATAGTTAGGGTTCGATCAATCTAGGGTCAAGGTTAGAAGGTCTCAATAAAGTCTTGATTTGAGGAATGTCGAGTAAGTCAGTTTGGGATACAGTCACATAGATTGGTAGAAAGAGTTGAGCAGATACAAAATAGAGGGACAGTTCATTTCAAGGGAAAGCAATTAGCAAGAGAATTAGATGGCAAAAAATAGATGAGAGTTTTCTCATAAATGTGATTGAGTACCTTAAAATAAAAGATATTAATCTAACACAAGAAATTAAAATCAAACAACTACAAAAATTTTAAAATCATCAACTAACACCAGGATTCAAAGTTCTACAGTGAATCCTCCAAAATTAAATTCAATCAGGAAAACGAGTTTAAATCGTAGTTCAAAATGAGACTCTCAAGGGTCCCCAGGAATCTCCCAAGGTATCCTAACAGTGATTGAGTATCCTCTCTCATTAAGCCTATTCCTCAAATCCTATCACAGGCTGTAGTGATACTCTAGTTCGAATACCACTACATAAACTCGAGACCTGCATGGGCCACCACTAAAAATGTGTCATGACCCGCACCCTAGGGTAAGGGCCGAGAAGTGGGTACGTCCAGCCTACGCCGCATGTCGGCGGTAGAACACTGTCCTAGGTCAATCATCTAATAATATAAGGTACCTGTACAGTATATACTCTCCGAATGGAGGTGACATAACGAATACAATCTCAATCACATCTAGGGTAGAAAATGAAAGATAGATAGATAGACAGTAACCCAAGAGAACAGTACAATAGATGAAATAAGTCTAAGTGTCTAGGATAACATGACCTAGAATGTCAACCCAATATACAAAATAGTCTAGGAGTCGTACATCTCAACATCTCAAATACAACTCAGAATGTGAGACAAATTAATATGCAAAGACTGTCTAGCTAAACTGGTCTAGACTACTGGAGCAACATCCTCAGCTGTAGGTGGATCCTGCTGAGGGTCCACAACATAACTGTCATCTAGTCCTGCTCCATAATAGGTAGACACCAGAGCCTCATCCTTCCTCTGTAATATTTTCAACAGGTCCAGTCAGGACAGGAATGAGCACAATAAATCTCACGCAGTACATAGTATGATAGGAAATATAAAGCATGCAATAGAGTAAATTACAGGAAATGCTGAAAGAAATATACGCTGTAAAAGAGATAGCTGTAAAGGAAATATCTACTGTATAGAGAACTGTAAGTGTCTAGTGATGTAGAGTACAAGATAGGCATGTGAATGGCTAGAATTTATATGATTATACTACTGGTTTATACATGATTACACTACTTTGGAATTATTCACATGTCTACTTCTACTCCCCCGTTTCCCCAATCAATATACAAGGATCTATTCAGTTATGTTAATATTCGTGATAAGCCCATAAATGGGTGATTCATGAGAGGCTCTGTGAACATGAGAGTACATGAGTCACAAGCGATTCGTGAATCTATGGAAGCATAGAGATACATGATGATTCGTGAAAGCACAAACATGCTGTATCTGATGCTCCCGAGGAGATAACATCTCATGAAAAGATCCATATAGTACCAATCCGTGATAACCATTGTGTCAGCATCAAGTAAAGTAATCTAGAGCAAGAATATAAATCCTGGCAAGTATGAAACGGTCAGAGAATGTACTCGCCTGATAACTGAATATCTGAAGAGGATGTACTGCCTGAGGAGAGGTGTATGGCTCCTAATCAGAGCAATACAGTTAAAATTATCCATAATGGTGAAATAAAGATTGTAATGCATTCTACATGATTCTAGGTCAATCTGGTCAAAGTTCTCTTGGTCAACTCTGGTCAACTCTAAGTCAAACTAGTCATAGGAAATCAAACTAAGTCAATAAGGTCAAATAAGGTCAACTAGTCTAATCTAGGTTAAAGTCACTCTTGGTCAACATTCTAGCCAAACTAGTCAAGTTATCTAGGGTTTTGGTTACATGTGTCAGACTAGTCAAATACTAGTCAACATGATCAATCTAGGTCAAGTCTAGGTCAAACTTAGACTAACTAAGATTTTGGGTCAAACAAAGACTAGTCAACAAGTAATTAGGTCAATGGTCAACTATCTAAGTCAATACTCTATAAGACTAACTCAAACCATGACACAACCTCTAAGTATTCCACTTAACCCCATACATATCTTAAATTACATAGGACTATCCTCATAACCATATGGTCAAACATAATCAACTAGTTAGGGTTTAGTCAAACCTAGTCAACTAGTCCTTTTAAGTCTATCCAAGTCATTCCAGGTCAATTTGGTCAAGGTTGACCCATGGTTGACTTTGGTCACAATGGTCAACAAGGTCACTTGCTAGTTAAACTAGGTTCTACTAGACCTATTGGTCAATCCTAACTTGCTACTAATTAACCATAGGCTAGAGTATCTAAGGCACTATATATAGGTGTCTATATCTATACATTATAGGCATACGCTATGTATACCATAAGCCACTCTACTATATCTATATACCTATCATATCATATATATATATATATAATATATATATATATATATATACATATCATATATATTCCATATATATACATATACATATACATACTATATAATATTACATAGACTTATAGAGAGAATAATAAAGAGATGTAAGAGTGAGAGAGTGAACAAGAGAGAGAGATGGAGAGAGAGAGAGAGATACTACTAAGGGGGCATGGTGTGTGTTCACAGAAAACAGGGGAGGGGGTGTTCCAGATTTCTGGAACCAAAAACCAACACACACACACCACACAGATACACACACACACACACTCCTATATATACGTATATGTATATACACATGTACACACATGTATATACCCCTCAATTCCTTCTACACACACACATATTTATACACGTATACATATACTGAAAACATACAATTATATGTATAAAACATAACAAAAATCGTTTTGAAATTCGATTTTGAAAATTGGGAATTATCCCAAAAATCAGGAAAATGGGACTGTGCACAGTGCGATGGGGTAAACCCAAGTACGCGACCCAAACCAAGCTAAGGCTCGAAACCCAAGGTTGGTAACACTAGCCCCAAGTGTCCCTTAGTGTCCTAGGTGCCTGACACACACCACGACACAATTTGATGTGTCAACTCTCACAAAAACCCAATCGGGTAAACACTGACACACACACACGTACACTGCATCGTGCACGCGTTCCTCGCTCTCGTGGACCACCACGAGACACGACACGTCTCGTGGTCATGCACACGTATAGCCCACTATAGGGCTACACGATCGACACCTGTTACGTGTCATCCCCGTGTCTACATGTGATATGACACGCGTATCAGTGTCAAAATCGTGCGTTTCAGACCGCATCGTACACGCGGTCGAGCATCTCGTACTCGTGACACAGGATACGACACATCTCGTGCTCGTGTCCTAGTGTTCGCCCAGTGATGGGCTACATACGTGTCACCCTGACACGACACCACGACGTGTCCACGAGGGACACGAGGCTCGTATCAGAGCCGATTTCTCGGCTGAAACGTGCGCGTGTAGCGCAGTGCGTGTCCAGTACGAGTGAGTTTTCTCACTCGATATGACACGAGAAGTTATGAGACTTTGGGGGCATGTTCGCAGACATTGCCCCCGTATCCATGTCAAATTTTACGTGTCCTAGTGCTCTGTGCAGTGAGTACGAACAATGTGGTAGCAGGGCACTGTTCGTGTGCATCGTGCAGTGAGTTCGTGTCCATTTTGGACACGAACACAGCACAGAAACGTGCTCAGTCATAGGGTTTCGTGATCAGCATGCCAAGGGCTACCCAAATATGTAATTCGTTTTGCAAAATAACAAAAACCATTTCTTTGAGGCATTTCACCAAATAAGGTTTTATAACCTAGGATACGTGTCCGATACGGACACCAAACCAACCGTAGATTTTACCAAACTTGACCCACAGCTAGGGTAGACCTATATGCATGCATTTATGAAGAAAACACAATATTAGCTAGGTTTATGGGTATTTACCTATTGATACAAATTCCAAGGAAACTTAATAAAGAGGTGTGTTTGTCCTTCCACTTGGTGATGCCCAAAGCTTGTAAAATCTGGATTGCTAGCCTCCCTTAGCACCCTTGATGTTGTAGGGTCCCAATGCAAAAGACTAGAGTGAATTTAGATCAAAAATGATCAAGTTATGGAGGTTTGAAGGAAAGGGAATTTTTCTAGGTTTTAATTCATGTAAAATAATCATGAATAAATATGATGGGGTTATATAGGAAGGGGGTAGTGTAGGGGTGTCCTTTGGCCGGCCATGGCAAGGGGGGGGGTGTCCTTGGCCTTTCTTCATGGTGAAGGCAAGGACTTCTGGTGCCAAGCAAGGATATTTTGAGGGTTTTAAGCAAAATATCACATATATGAATATCTAGATATTTTCCCTACTTTAACCAATGACTAATATCTATCCTCTAGCTTCTAGGTTAGTGGCTAACTTCTAGATTAGGGTAAACTAGGTTAGGAACAATCATGGTACTTAACAATAATTAAATAATATTAAAAACACATAATTCCAAATAAAATCTAGTAAATTACCAAAATACCTTTTTAGGCTAAAATCACTAATTTGATGTTCTAAGCCTATGGCTAGGCTCACATGGTCATGGCAACTTCTAGGTTAAGGAATAACTAGGGTTTACACTAGGGTTATACTAGTAAAATCACAAAGTCATAAGTCATGACTTAGAAATAGTTTTAATTAACTAAAAATTACCAAAAATCATATCATGACTAAAATACCATTAATAAATAATAAAAATAATAAATTTTCAAAAATACCCCCAATTTCAGAAAACTGGGTGGTACACTATCCCTCTGTATATATCCTATTCCCTATGTAATGTAGGTATATATGTAATGAATACTTAATATATGTGCATATATAATATAGTTTGTGTATCATATACATATAATTGTGTGTGAACTATATATGTGTATTCTTATATATGTGTGTATGGTTAGATTACACAATATATATCATGAGTGTTAGGTTTTAGATATAGATTTGGCTTGTGTATGTTTAGTGATGGCCTATAGGCATGATATTGCCTATGGCCTGTATGTGAGTCAGTTTGACTAGTGAGCCTAGTTTGGGCTTGTACAGCTTTATTAGACCTAGTATAGACTAGTTTAGACTTGATAGCCTAGTTTAGACTTGGTTGACCTAGTTTGACTTCTAGGGTTGACCAGAGTTGACCAAGAGTTGACTTTGGCCTAGATTGACCTAGAATCATATAGAATGCATAGTAGGACTTTATTATACCATTTTGGACTTGTTGTAACTTGTGCTATTCTGATTAGGAGCCAGACACCACTCCTCGGACAGTACTTTCATATCGGACACTCAGATACTAGGCGAGTACATTCTCTGATCGTTTCATACTTGTCACGACTTATATTCTCGCTCTAGATTACTTTTACTTGATGCTGTCACGTTATCATCACGGATTGGTACTATACGGATCTCTTCTTGGGATGCTACCCCCCCTTAGCGGGCGCATCGGATACTTTATGACATGTGTTTCATGTACATCATGTATTCTTTGCTTCTGCGTTATTTATGTACACTCACGTTCTCTCATGTTCTTTCATGTACGTTCATGTACTCTCATGTTCTTTTATGAACGCTCATGTTTCCTCATGTGTTTCTTATATAACCAAAACCTCATGTCCATAACGTAACTTGAACAGATCCTTGTGTATTGATTGTGGGTAGGGGTGAGTATAAATGGTCATATGATTTACCCATCATGTTCACTCTGTTACTTCCATGTTTTATCATGTACAACCTAAGCCAATTACATGCCATCTCATACTCTAAATCACTAGTCACTTATAGTTCTTACTTATCATGTATATATTTCCAGTTATCAAATATCTCTCCTGTTTTCATGTACATCTTCTTACAATGTTTTATGTATCTTACTCTATTGCTTGCTTTATATTTCCTGACATGATATGAACTGCATGAGATGTATTGTGCTCGCTCCTGTCCTGACTGGACCTGTTGAAAATATTACAGAGGACGAGGAGGAGGCCTATCTGGACACTTTCTACGGGGCAGCTTTAGATGACACTTGCGAGCTGGACCCTCAGGAGGACCCAGCTCTAGCTGAGGATATCACCCCGATTGCCTAGACTAGATTAGTTAGGCTTAATATCTCTTATGTAGTCTTGTGGCATATTTTAGCTAGACTTTATTTGGAGTTCAGAGTTGTATATATTCTTTCATTCTGTATCTGAGACCATGTACTTCTGGATATTGCTGGGATTATCTTAGTCTACTTTTCATCTATATATTTCCTTGAGTTCTATTTCATATCGTGCTATCTCTTTCTTAGTTGTGATTGAGTTTATTACTGCTATGTCACCCCCACTCGGGGAGTATAAACTGTTTAGAAATATATTGCTAGATGATTGTTTACCTAGGACAGCATTCTACCGCCGACACTGCGGCGTAGGCTGGGCGTTGTTACGTTCTCGTACCCTCACATAGGGTGCGGGTCGTGACACCAATGACCAAAGCGTTGTACTCGGCCATATTGTTAGAGCAGGGTTCCGTGAGGGAGTAAGCGCGATTGATCACCAACCCGGAAGGAGAAACTAACACCACCCCGACTCCAACGATAATGTTGCCCTTGGGTCCAGTTCTCGAAGCACCGTCGAAGAACATCCGCCATATATCATCGTGAGAGGTTGCATGAGAGTCGGTGACCTCATCTGGGATTCCTTCATATATTCTGGTGGACTCCGAGCCTGGGTGGGCTGCTAAAAAGTCTGCCAGAGCTTGACCTTTAACAGCCTTTTACGGGACGAAGATCATATGATAGGGGGACATCAATATTGCCTATGTGGCGAGGCGGGAGCTGAGAGCCCCTAGTTTAGTCATGAGGACCCTGAGAGGGTTGACTCGCGAGATCACATGTATGGTTTGTCCAGTGACATAGTGCCGCGTCTTTTGAACGGCGAACACCAGGGCGAGGCATTCCTTCTCCACGGCGGTGTATCGGTGCTCTGGCCCAATTATCATTCGACTGAGGTAATATATAGCTTGTTCATGGCCTGCATCATTGTTTTGTGCCAGCAGAGCGCCGAGGGAGTGCTCCATTGCTCGTACATATAGCAAGAATGGTTTTCCAGCAACCGGGGCTACCAGAACTGGAGGGTTCGACAAGTATTCTTTGATGTTGTCGAAGGCACGTTGGCATTCTTCATTCCATACGAACGAGACGCCTTTCTTCATGAGATAGGTGAATGGCCGACATCGTCCGAAGAGGTTAGAAATGAACCTCCTGATGTAAGCTAGCCTCCCTTGAAGGCCTCTAAGTTCGCAAAGATTTCTCAGGGGACCCATCTCCATAATTGCCTTCGTCTTCTCTGGATCGACATGAATTCCCTGGGCTGTAATAATTAAACCCAGGAATTTTCTGCTGGATACGCCCAAGAAGGATTTTGTGGGATTCATCTTCAGGTTGTGTGCTCGCATTAGGTCGAATAACGTCCTCAGATCCTGCAGATGGTCTTCCTTATAGCGACTCTTGACGGCGATGTCATCAACATAGCACTCTACAGTCTTGCGTAAGTGGTCTCTGAAGATGATGCTCATGGCTCTTTGATATGTGGCACCAACATTCTTTAAACCAAAAGGCATGACTGTGTAACAGTATGTGCCAATCGGTGTTCGGAATAATATATGCTTTTCGTCGTCAGGGGACATCTTGATTTGGTTGTACTCCAAGAAACCATCCATGAATGACATACGTTCGAAGCCGCATGTGTTGTCAATCATGATGTCTGTAATAGGGAGGGGGAACTCATCTTTGGGACATGCCTCGTTCAGATTACGGAAGTCGATGCAGATTCGAATCTTCCCATTCTTCTTGAGGACATGTACTATGTTGTCGACCCAGTCAGGATATTGTTCCTCACGAATGAAGCCGCTAGCTATCAGTTTGTTGACTTCGGCTTCGATCGCATCCATGATGCCCGGGCGAAAGCGTCGCTGTTGCTGTTTGACCGGCTTTGCATCTGGCCCAATGTTGAGCTTGTGAAGGGCAACCTCGGGGTTTAGTCCTGGCATGTCTTCATAGCTCCAGGCGAACACATCAATATATTCTTTGACAAGTTCCAGTAGCGATTCTCGCTCTTCGTCTGTTAGGCTTTTACTGACGAAGATTGGTTTTGGAGAAGATTCGCTGCCGAGGTCGACCTGTATAACCTCGTCTTCAGTAGGAGGTTCCCTCTGTTCGAACCGCTTTTCCCATAGTGCATCTAGCTGTTAGGCCCATGGCTCTAATTCGAGTATTTCAGGAATGTCTTCATCTTCTTCGTAAGCGTCGACGAATGCCATATTGATTGACAGGACTTGTCTGAATACATCTCCGATGCTGGTATCCGAATCAGAAGTTGGTGACCCGGTTGAATGTGAATGCCAGTCGCATTCCTCATCGGAACTCTCCGGGGTCGTTGTGGGCGTGACATACCCTAATCCACATCGGGTCTTGTTGTAGTAGTCCCGTGGTTTGCCAGCCGGGACTGGTAGCTTGAAAGGTAATCGTCGACCGGTACCGTAATTTAAGCCTGGCATAGTCTCCATATCATATCCCTGTTTTTGCATGAGGTATTTGGATTGGGGACTATAAAGATACAGAGGCAATCTCCCGGCATCTGATCCAGGATCGACTTTCTCTATGGTGAAGGGCTGTAGATCATCCTTCCGGCCGAAGATGATTGGATGGTCCCCTCCTTCGACTATGCGGTAAGCGTCTTCCACTGGAGTAAGCTGGTTTGCGGTGTAAACATTTGTTACCTGTGTGTGTAGGTGAGTGCTTATACCGTGTTCCATAGCATACATTGTACAAAGCTTATTAAGCTCGAGGTAGTTCAAAGATAGCCCTTTATTGATGAAGTAAGGTATCTTTTTAGCGGGATTACATCGTCCGTGGAGGGAACATCAGTGTGGGCAGCCACATACTTGGCCAGTTTCGGTTCTTCTTCGATCATCCCCTGTATAAATGAAGACTGGGAGGATGACCTGGGCAGCTTGATCATCAAAGGTTCTGTCAGGGGAGCCGAACGTGGTGTTGTTGGCAAACTAGCGACCCCCAGTTTGGTACTCGATGCCAGACGGGGAGTAGTTGGCTCGCTAGAAGCTCCAGATTTTGTATCGGGATGACGATTATTCTTGGGAAGACGTATCGTCATTGGCCTGTCAGATGGGTTGAGCTTTCCCGCTTGTGGTTGACTGACTCTCGGTAGCCTGATTGTCAGTGGCTCCATTGTGGGTCTCGGCACTTGGCCGGACCTTGGCAGCCGAATTATCATTTGCCCTTCTTGTGCCGAGAGGCTGATCGCATCCTTACGTAGAGCGGCCGTAAGGGGTACGAATTTGCCAGGTTTACGAGCTTGAAGGTGGATCGTCAGAGGTTCTTCTGATCCTGAGGCCATCTCAGTTCGATCATGTACATCTTCATCCAGGTGCCTCTTCGATTTCTCGTACAAGCAGGCGTCCGAGTAGTAGGATTCGACTCCTTTGAAGGGATCGATGTCGGCAAATTCCGTCCTCATAAAGCCGTATTTGTCGACATATTTGAAGCACTGGTGCAGCATGGAAGGCTCGATCATATAATCGTGTATCCAAGGGCGCCCCAAGAGGATGTTGTAAGAAGTGTCCGCATCTATGACGTAACAGGTCACTTCCGACTGGAGATCGCTAATTTGGCACTTCAAGCGAATCTTCCCAATTGGGTAGCTCCTGCCCGAATTGAAACTGCTGATGGCGGTGCTTGTTGGCGTCAGGCGATACATAGGAATACGGAGATGATATAGCAGACCCTTCGAAATGATGCTTATGGAAGAGCCCGGATCAATGTGCATCCGGTCCACCTTTATGTCCCCGATGTATCCGGTGTAATATAACGGACGATCGTGGAGATTGGTCTTGATGAGCATGTCCTGTGGAGTGAAGACGATATTGGGTATTGCTCCTGTACAAGCGCTGTCTTGGAGATTTGCAGGCGGACTCTCTCTTGCGAGGTTGACCTAAGCCAGATAGGCATCGGCATTCTGGAGTGCATCGCTCATAGCCGCGCGAACATCCTTTGAGAGTCTCAGGAGCTCGTATAACGACAATTTGGCTGGTGTATTGGCCAATTGCGCCAAGATGTCGAAGTTGTAGGGCCTCTCCAGCCCCTGAGGTGCATCTTTTCGGAGGGATTTGTCAAAGCGAGTCTCCTTTGGCCTAGGCTTGTCGGTCGTCGGAGGCTGAGACGGTCCCGAAGTGTCAGCAGTTGCTGGCTGATGATCTTCTGTTGAGTTATCAGCCACAGGTTGGGATTGTGCCCCGGACCGAGTAACGACAGCTGTGACTTCCTCGATATCTGCCGAGATTGTGTGGCAGGATTTGACTTTTCCACTCTTCTTCTTGCGAATGGAAGGTGGTTTGGACTGAGTCACCTCGAGTACCAGTTCCGGGTGGACCCATATGATCTCTCTCCGTGATGTGGTGAGGGGCACTAGACCAGCAGCTTGATTCCGAGGAGGTAGAAGATTAGCAATATCCATTATTGCCAGAGGGACGGGTACCACGGCGTCTTGAGTCTCCGTTGGAGGGAAGCTGCCGAACTGTACGGATACCATGTTGGCTGCCACGGTCACCTTTTCGAAATCAATGGCTAGAGCGTTCGAATCGATAAGATTTTGGATGTATCATTTCAGTTGGTAGCAGTCGTGTGTAGCATGATGGACGTAGCGGTAGAAATGGCAGTACTTTGGGCTCTCTATTTCTGCCGGTCGAGGTTCCCGTCTTGGTGGAGGGAGCTGAATTCTGTCTCCTTGTATGAGCATGTCCAAGATGGGCTTGACGTGGCTGTCTTCGAAGGAGCAGGTCATTTGCGGCCATTGTTTGTCTGCCGGTCTTGACTCAGGTTTCTGGGCTGTGTCGGCCACCACAGCCTGCTTGCCCTTATTGTCCCGATTGTTAGAGGGGCTACCCCCATTGTCGTTGTTGGTATTGGAATGCTTGCCCTTGTTCTCTCCCTCCGAGATGTGCAATCCCAGTTGGCGAGCCTTCTTTAATCGTTCTTCGGCGCTAGTGGCACTGATGATAAACGTCTTCCAATCCTTAAATTGACTTTCGCCAATCCAGAGACTGATTGTTGGGAGTAATCTCTTTTGGCAAATTTCAATCAAGGAGGAATCCGGATTACCAGATGGCAACTTCATTGCGATTTGGCGAAACCGCTCAATATAGTTTCTTGTCAGCTCCTTCTCCCCTTGGACGACGTCCATGAGAGTGGACATTGTGACGTCCTGCCCTACTTCGTAGAACCTCTCCAAGAACATGCGCTTGAAGCTGGCGAAGGAGTGGATGCAGTTGTCTGGCATGTTGCGATACCAGTCGAAGGCGACCCCTTCCAATGCCCCAATGAATAATCGGGTGAGGATGGCATCGTCATGGGGCAGATGGTCGGTGGTTACCTCGAAGTAAGTGATGTATCAACTTGCGGAGGTCTTGCCATCATAGGGATTGATGTTGAACGGCTTATATCTTGGTGGAAAGGGGACATCCCTCCATGCAACAGGGTATGGTTGCCGTATTCTGAGGTCTTGAGAGTTTTTTTCGGGCGTGAAACATGGCTCGGAGCTCTTGGACCTCTCTTCTGGCTTCCCTGGCATCATTTGTAGCGGTGGGAGCCGTTATTTCAGGAGGATTATTGCCCGAGTTCGGTGCTGCTGAGTTCTAGTCCGCATTGACCGCGGGACCCGCACTTGTTTGGCCAGGTGTCCCTCCTTGCAGAGTTGGAAGAGATGTTTTGATCTCATCTACAGACTTGACCAGGGCCTGTAATATGGCCTCCAGAGTGTCGATGCGTTGGCGGTCACTGGAACCACCTTGATTGCTGTCCGTCATGAACACCGTCCTTACGTGAGGGGAGATAGAAAGAACGGTGGAGGACGTGCCCTCCGAGTCATATCCATGTACCGAGAAGTCATCGGGATATGTGGAAATGTTCTCCTCTGGTTCGGACTCAGAAGGGATAGTACCCCCAGCTTTAGAGCTTGCTTTATCTTGCGAGTCGTGGACATCCTCGGGGACGTCAGCACTTGTTGTTCCTGATGGAAGAGTGGTTTCCCCGGGCTCATCTTCTTGGAACTTCGGATTATCGTGGATGTTCAGAGGAGTGCTACCCCCAGTTCCAATGACCCCCAGTGGTGTGGATGATGAATCACCCACTGTGGCTGATTTTGTCTTCGAACGGGTTCCTTGGAAAACTCCGGTGGAGGACAACCGTTTAGATGACAGCTTCTTAGTCACAGTAGTTGAAATCTTCGGGCTGGAAACGTTCATCTTTTTCCCTTTTCCATCGACGGGGACTTTCTGAGTAGAGTTGCAGGAGACAACAGAAGGCGCCTCGTCTTCTGAGTTTGGTCGTTACAGTCTTTGGAAGACGGACCGCCGGTCTTCTTGTACTGTTGCATTGTTGCAACAGCAGTTTATAATAACTTGGGTGCAATAACATCCGTGGGAGGATTCTTTGCACTCCAGGACACCTTCTCTTTCCTTGCGTTTGTGGAGGATTGCCTCATGCAAATCAGATGGGTCTGGATCGACCATATTTGCTTCCTAGATTTTAGGAGACTTTTGAGAACCTCTCTGTCCATTTACCGCCGGGGGCTGGACTCGAGTGGTTCTGTACAACTTCCCATCAGAGGCCCGCATAACAGTATGTGGGAAGCTCAGATGGTCAGAGGTCAGATCAGCGGACCGAGCTTGCCAAGCTCGTGCTGCCTTAGACTTCTTCACTCTAGTGCGTGGGGGCACATAGTAGGAAGAGTCTAAATGGTGCTGGAGAGAATCAGACATGTCTTCTTGGGAGCACAGGAGATCAGGACCATAGGAGAGGCGGTCGAAGACAGAGTCACATGGAGTAGGCGTCATGCGGCTAGAATCAACAATCTTTATGCGGCTGGCAGTCGTAGCCGCATGGGTCTTCTCCATGCGGCTGGAAACCCTGGCCGCATGAGTGTTCTCCATACGGCTGGAAATCCTGGCCGTATGAGTATTATGCATTTGGCTAGCGGTTTCAGCCACATGGTCATCATTCATGCGGCTGGCCATCTTGGCCGCATGAGTCTTCGCTTTGCGGCTAATGCCTTGTTCGGTTTCTTTCTGGAGTACATAGCATCGCTCTTTGCCCCTGCAAGTCCAGCATCGTAGTGCTTTCCTCTGGCGGACTTGGGAACAGCGGAGTCCTCTATGGCTTGAAGTGGGGCCGCGCGAGAGCCGTCTTCGCCGTCTTGGGTAGCATAGAGTATTCCGTCGAGGGCCTGGGGAGGAGCAAATGATTTTGGCCTCCACTCTTTGTGAGCCTTCGTTGTGCAGGTGCGCTTCTGGACCAGGCCAGCGCTTCCTTCGGAGAGCATTTCCTCGAACGCCTGTTGGTCGAAGCGGACGACCATCTTTTGTTGTGTGGAGCCAAGTTTGGCTGCATCCGATTGCGTCACCAACTCCTCAGCCGTAGAGAAGTTTTTCCCCAGCAGAGTCGCCATCGTGTTTGCCATGAAATATAAAAGAGCAAAACAATTATCGGAGGACTGGACTTTTACTTCACGTTACAAACTCGCTTGTACAAAGAAAGTTAGGGACGAAAACCTAGGTACAACAATCTAAGTATAATTGTTTATTTTAGATTCTGGGGGGTGACGATAGAGGCTCGGGAAAGCGACGGCAGCTCTGCCTTACTCCTTGGATGATCGGTATGCAGCCTTGGCTCCAGAAGATTGCTTGGCATTGAAGAAATGCTCTCTTTGCTCACTCTCTGCTTTTTTCTCTCCAAGTATTCTGGTGCTCTCTGATCTCGAAAAGGTCTCTTTTGCAAGGGAATGGCACCTTACTATTTATAAGAGGGGAATGCAATCATTAGGATTTGCAATGATTGTCCCTTAAAGTGGCGGCGGCCTGTTGATTGATCAATCTGGGCCATTAATCTTGAGTGCGATGAATCTGGGCCACTAATGTAGATTGCGCCAAATCCTATCAGTAATTAATGCTGATTGCAATAAATCTCTATCCTGATGATTTGCTGATGTCTGCAAATCTGAATGAATAAATTTAATTCATTCTCCCGCCACGTGTCCCAGATTATTAGGATTTGACCCAATCTTTGATTGCAGTAAATCTGGGAGGTTGATTGGCTTTATGACACGTGTCCTGCGAGCCACTGAGGAAATCTGAGCCGCATGAGGATTGAGCCGCATAAGGCAGACCAGTGTCAAAGCTGCTTGGGGAGTGGCCCCTGAATATTTGAACCATATAATGATGATCTGGGCCGCATGAACGTAGGCGGCCGCATAACGGGTAGCTCCTTCGTGAGCCGCATGGAGATAGTCCTCGTGAGCCGCACGGGGGAGCCTCTGCTTGAGCCGCATAGGGGGAGCCTCTGCTTGAGCCGCATAGGGGGAGCCTCTGTTTGAGCCGCATAGGGGGAGCCTCTGCTTGAGCCGCATAGGGGGGCCTCTGTTTGAGCCGCATAGGGGGAGCCTCTGCTTGAGCCGCATAGGAGGTCTCTGCTCGAGCCGCATACGACTGTCCATGTGTCGAGGCCGCGTGACACTTTCTGGATCTCGGAGGATTGTGTCAGAGATTTCTTTCGTTTCCCTAGGAGTCTGTCATTATGACAGAGTCATAATTGTATCTTTGTGTCAGGGCTGTCACTTGTCAGAGTTGTCAGCCGTCAAGGCATTTAATGCAGTATAGGAAGAGTTATTTTGCAGGCTACGTGGCACCTCTCTGAGCCGTATGGAGTTCACAGAGCCGCATAGACGCGTTGAGCCGCATGGATCCTGAGCCGCATGGGCTTTCTGAACCGCATGGATCGTGACCAGGGGCTCGACATGACACAAAATCGACAGAAAACTCTCTCAGTCACTTAGAAACACATAGACGACACCAAGACATGACTTCCTATTCAAACACAACTCGAAATCTTGATCGAAATGCCCTTTGTGGTATTTCGTCGAACACCTGCGCACAGAACTGATACGTGTCCGATACGGACACGTACAGGACACAAAATCTCACAAACTCTATTCCTACAGGACAAGGACACGTAGGGCTAGGTATCTATGCAATTAAAACCTAATTTTAATGGGTGGATAGAAAATTACCTATGGGTGTTCTTCTACACAAAAGCTCCTTCAATGAGGGAATCTCCAAAAGCCACCCAATCCTTCAAATTGATACGAAACCTGTGATGTGACTTCATAGCAGCAGGAGAACAGGGATTAGAACATTATGGAAGAAATCTCAATCAAAAAGGAGTCCTATTGATTAAACTATGAAGAAAATAATAAAGGCTTACCTAGTCTTTAGGAAAAATGAAGAACTAATAAAAAAGAGGCTCAAATCCCTAAGGAGACATTATATAGGCAAAGGGGGTCTTGGCTGGCCACTTTAGTTAGGGTTAGGGTTTCTCGGTTGCATCCTACGGCTAGGAATGAATCAAGGGTAATGTGTGGTCTAAAACCTAGGGCGCTTTCCTAGTCTTTAGCAAATCACTCAATCTTAACTAAACTTGACTTAAACCATTAACCAATACCAACTAATTCTCAAATGGCTAACTAAACTAGTTATGACCAATCTAGGTTAGGTCCAATCTAGGTTAGGCTAACCAAAATCATATGGCAATAAATAAATTAGTATTTAAATCAACCCATTCAATTAAATCATTTAAAATTCCTAATAAAATATATTAAATTCAAATAATTTAAAATGACAAAAATACCCTCAAACTAGAAATGTGGTAGTGACAAATCTACCCTCCTTAAAAGAATTTTGTCCTCGAAATTGAAAGGCAAAATGTAACTGATGAGAAGGATAGAAAGTATACCTCACGGTCCAAAAAGATATGGGTATCGCTCGCGCATCTCATCCTCCCGCTCCCAGGTAGACTCTCCTGGAGAATGATGCTTCCATGCGACGTGAACCAAAGGTATCACCTGGTTCCTCAGTACCTTCTCCCGGCGATCCAGAATCTCCACAGGCTGCTCTGGATAACTGAGAGTATGCCCTACCTCAATTTCTGAATAATCAAGCACATGGCTAGGGTCAGCCACGTACCGTCTCAACTGTGATACATGGAATATATTGTGGACACCCACTAGTGCAGGTGGCAAGTCTAGCCTGTATGCCACATCACCGACTCTCCCGCTGATAACGAAAGGGCCGATGAAGCACGGGCTAAGCTTCCCGCCTCCACCAAAACGTATAGTACCACTAGTCGGAGATATCCGTAGAAAAACCATGTCTCCGACCTAATCACAAGCAAGATCTCAATTAATTATGATAAACAACATGATCAATCAAAACACAAACAAACAAGCCTAAATCTAATCCTACTCTAATTTGTACCTCAAACTCCAAGGGCCTCCGGTGGCTATCGGCCCAATGCTGATGTCTGTCCTGCGCCACGCGAAGTCTTTCCCTGATGAGCTTCACCTTCTTGGCTGCGTCAACAACCATCTCTGGTTCCAGTAAAGCTCGCTCTCCAACATCATCCCAAGATAAGGGTGTACGACACCTACGCCCGTACAGAACCTCGAAAGGTGATATCTCGATGCTGGCCTGGAAACTGTTGTTGTAAGCAAACTCCACCAAATGTAGAAGATCCTCCCAGGAACCTCCAAAGTCCAAAATGCACGTTCGCAGCATATCCTCAAGTGTCTGAATAGTCCTCTCTGACTGTCCGTCCGTCTGGGGGTGGTATGCGGTACTAAACTTGAGCTGAGTGCCCAAGCTAGTCTGCAGACTCCTCCAGAAATGGAAAGTAAAGCGACTATCCCGATCTGAGATGATGCTGACCGGAACCCCGTAAATCCTGACTATCTGCCGTATATACATCTCCGCAAGCCTCTCTGTAGACGTACCCACCTTGAATGGCAAGAAGTGGGCCGATTTGGTCAACCTGTCAACGATGACCCAAATCGCGTCTTTCCCTCCTGGTGTACGCGACAATCCTGATACAAAGTCCATAGTAATATGCTTCCATTTCCACTCGGGAATGGGCAGCGGCTGCAATAATCCATCGGGCCTCTGCCTCTCTGCCTTGACCTGCTGACAGACCAAGCACCTAGCTACAAAGCAAGCTACCTCCCGCTTTATCCCGGACCACCAAACATGCTCTCTCAGATCTCGGTACATCTTGTTGGCACCAGGGTGTACAAAGTACTGAGATCTGTGGGCCTCCTGCAAAACCTGCTCCCTGAGCTCTCCGCTGGGCACACATAACCTGGAACCGTGCCTCAAGGCACCATCATCTGCAAGAGAAAACTCGCCGTCCACCAATCCTGCTCGAACCTGCTCTCGGAGACACCGCAGAGCAACGTCCTCAACGGGCTATGATTGTCATTTTTAGAGATTATTTATGCAAGACGGTGGAGTGTTATGTTGACGACATCGCCGTCAAGAGCCGCTCCAAAGACGATCACTTACATGATTTGAGAATAGTGTTTGACCTCATACGAGCACACAACCTGAAGATGAATCCCACCAAGTCCTTACTGGGGGTGTCCAGCGAAAAGTTCTTGGGCTTTGTCATTACTTCTCGGGGCATTCACATAGATCCCGACAAAACAAAAGCAATTCTAGAGATGATTCCACCAAGGAATCTTCGTGAACTCCGCGGCCTTCAGGAAAGACTAGCCTATATCAGGAGGTTTATATCTAACCTCTCAGGGCGATGTCAACCCTTCACTCAACTCATGAGGAAAGGTGTCTCTTTCAGCGTACCTTCGATGATATTAAGGAGTACCTGACAAATCCGCCAGTTCTGGTAGCCCCTATCGCCGAAAAGCCCTTCCTGCTCTACGTACGGGCAATGGAACACTCCCTCGGTGCTTTGCTAGTACAGAATAATGATGCAGGACATGAACAAGCTATTTACTATCTCAGCCGGATAATGGTAGGACCGAAACATAGGTACATTGCCGTGGAGAAAGAGTATCTTGCCCTAGTGTTTGCCATTCAGAAAAAATGATACTATGTGACATGGCAGACCATCCATGTTGTTTCATGAGTTAATCCTCTCAGTGTTCTCATGACCAAGCCAGGCGCACTCAGTTTTCGTCTAGCCACCTGGGTGATACTATTATCCCCATACGACATAGTTTTTGTTCTGCAGAAGGCTATCAAAGGTCAAGCCCTGGCTGACTTCTTAGCAGCCCATCCAGGCTCAGAAATAGCCAAAATCTATAAAAAAAATTGACAAAGTCGTCGCCTCGAACATGACTTCGTATGACGCCATTTGGCGAATGTTCTTTGACGGTGCTTCAAGAATGGGGCCACAAGGTGATATCGTCGCCAGAGTCGGGGTAGTACTAATTTCCCCCTTTGGGTTGGTGGTCAATCGGGCATATTCTCTTACAGAACCTTGTTCAAACAACGTAGTCGAATATAACGCTCTAGTCATCAGACTCCAACTCACAAAAGAAGTGGGGATCAGGTACCTGGAAGCATACGGTGACTCGCAGTTGGTTGTTAACCAGATCCGAGGTTCATAAGAGGTTCGCAATGAGGACCTGATTCCCTATTATCAAACAGCAATTGCCATCATTATGACCTTAGAAGGGTTTTTTATAGAGCATGTTCCTAGGCTCCAAAATATCGAAGCTGATGCCCTAGCAGGTCTCGCCACTTCCTTGGCGCTTCTAAATAACACTCATCATCTAGTCGACATAATAGGCCATGAACTGGTCTGTCCCAGGAACAATCTTCAACTGGGTATGAGTTACTCCGTCCATATAACCAACAACATACAAGACTGGAGACGCTCGCTCATTAACTTTGCAGTTTATGGAATTCTGCTGGAGAATATGAAGGAAGCAACTTCAATCAGAAGACGCTGTAGACACACACAAGAAGAAGAAGAAAATGCTATCTTTTCTTTATTGGCGCAAGGTACCACAAATCGAGTACGCCTGAGAGATCCTGCGCTGAGGATCCCCGAGTACAAAAAAAGAATTTTAGGAAATGGGACGATGGAGATCGAGCGGCAGTTGCTCCTTTACTCCGTTAACACTTCGATTACAAAAGTGGGAGAAAACCTAAAAAATTGCTAACTCTCGGCTCACTGGCAAGAAGTACAACAATTTGGCTCTTAAAAATGCTATCCGTTCTATGTTTTGAAGAGGGATGAGGCCCCCCTTTTATAGTCATTCTTGAGCTCGAATGATGTTATGCGTCCACATGAGGAAACATGCTAGTTTTTATGTGGGCGCATAGTCCTGCTTTGGGTGTATAGGATGTAGGCGCATACAGGCTGTAAGATCGTGGATTGGTCGTGGTGTTGACGTGGTCGCATACTTCGGTGCACGACTGCTCGTGGAGACTGACGTGGCCGTGCGCTTCGGTGTACATTTTGATCATGGCCTTGACTGAGTCAGGCTTGGGCACATAGCCATGTCTCAGGCTATGCGCCCTACTTTTGGAGGAGCTAGTCTTGGGCGCATGAAGCTTCACTGACTGGACGCATGGAGCTACACTGACTGGGCGCATGGAGCTTCACTAACTGGATGCATAGAGCTACACTGACTGGGCGCATAGAGCTTTACTGGCTTGGGCGCATGGGGCTTCATTTGCTGAAATTTTTTCATGCTTCTACAAGACCCCCTTCAAAGTTTTCGATACTTGAACAAGTTCAAAATACTTTGAAAGAAGCGTAGATCGTCTTCTCGTGATGCAATAGACGTATAGCACGGCTCTCTCCTTAGGCGCATAGTGTTTGGCCAGCCTGTCAGGGAGATACGACTGTTGAGATCTTCCTCGAAATCCGAACTAACAGATTCATCGGAGCAGAATTTGAAACGGTCCATCCTTTATACGTCGTCCACGTCAACAAGGGACAGTCGCATAGTATGCAGGAAGCTGATTCTTCACGTGGGCACATAGGCTGTTGTGGGCGCATATAATGCATTGGGCGCATACATCAAGTGGGCGCATAGGAAGTGGCCCGTGCCTATAAATAGGCCCTGAAGGAGAGAGAAAGCTTATTATTCATTTCTCTTTGAATTTTTCAAAAAACTCTTCGTCTTCTTTCTTTGAGAACCATGTCTTCCAAGGTCGCCAAGAGATCCGTGAAGGGCAAGGAGGCTGCGTCGAGTGGCTCTCCTCCTGCGGTAGCGTCCTCGGTAGTCAAGGACCCGATTCTGGGTGAGGGCATGCTTCAAAAACAAAGTCTCGAGCGTTAGTTTATGATGCTCAAACTTTTCTTCTGCCTGGGCGCTTGCGCCTAAGGCAACATACTTCTGTGAGCATCATTATGCACCCACAGAAGTCATGCGCCAACACTGTGGTGTGCTATACGCCCACGTGTTGCCATGTTATACGCCCTCTAACTGTGGCATGTTTATGTGCCTATGCACTGTTCGCGTATTATGCACCCGCATGTCTTATTTTGGGCGCATATCACTTTGGGCGCATAGAAGCCCTTCAGAACTCAGTTTTTTCTACGGATTTTTGAGTCTGACTTTCTTTCTGTCCCTTACTTCTTGCAGCATCCATACCAATGGCTGAAACTTTTATGAAGGAGGAGGTGCTGTCTCTTTCATCAAACAAGAGTCACCGTTCTTTAAGGAGGAGGTGATACCAAAAATTGAGGTAAAAGAAGAATTGGCGCTAATTGGGGAAGGAATGACTCCCAAGATTGAACCTGCTGTAAAGGAGGAGCCCAAGTCTGAGGGTAGTAGCACTGAGAGTTCTGACACACCTGCTTCGGCCGAGGACCTTAATCAAATAGATCCTTCATATGCGAAATGGTCGAGGGAATGGTATTTGCCTCGACACAGCTAGGAACCGCGGGTTCCCATAAATGTCCATATTTTGTCTTGGTATTTCACTGGAGAACCCCCCTCCCTCTCTTCTTTTTTTTGTTTGGACCTATTGCCCTTTTGTGCATCCGAAAATACGAGCAAATAGATTGGAATGATACTTTCGTGGACCTATTACCCTTTGGCACACCGACGGTGCAGGTAATAGATTTGAAACAAAACCTAACAAAGGTAACATGGTCGTGATAGGTTTTGTGATCTTGGCGCTATGTCTTTCATCTCGGGTTGGGTACAGGCGTCAAGTTGGAAGACTAACGATATCAGAGGTAATATGGACGTGACACATGATAATCAAGAGTAGTTTTTGGTGGAATAGATTTTCTTGTCAAGTTTGGCTTCTTGTCAGGTACTCCTTCCTGAAGTGGAGGAAACTTTCCAAGCCTCTTCTTCGAAGACCTCTACCGAAGACGACGAGATAGCCCAGGAAGTCGTCAGAGCTTTCTACTCTATGTTGAAAGTGAAACTTCCTGGAGTCTTGAATCGGAATGCTGCCTTCGGCCCTGTGAAGGCTGTTGTCGAATGACAGGTAGTGGCCCTCGAGAGCATAGTCGGCTATGAGGAGCGGGCCAACACTCTGAGAAAAGTTTTGAACGACCTGGAGGGTCAAGTGGCCAGGTTCCGGGATGCCAAACAGCGGAACCCGACGTCGTTGTTCCGTGCGGAGGACGAGGCTTTGATGACAGCTCTTGCGAAGAAGAAGGCTACCTTCCAGGTAAGGAAGGACGCCCTTGTTCGAGAGATCGGCGAGCAGGCTGATCAGTATGGCCAGTTCAATACTGCAAGTGAGGCACGTGTGGCCTCGAAGAATAGGCTGGCTGCATAAATCACTGAGAAGCATAATCACATTGCACAGATCAGAAACGAGATCGCCCAGCTGGAAACCGACTTGAGGGCAGCGATATCTGAACAGTAGGATTACTTGGCCCAGGCTGCCATGACTGCCACCACTTTTGCCCGTTTAGAAGAACAGCTGGCAAAGTTGGAGGGGGAGCATCAGTGTCTGATCCTCTTTGAACATGGAGCCGCTCGGCGCCGAGCTACTGCAAAATTTGAAGCCGAGATTGCAGCTCTGAGGGACAACATAAACCGCCTGTGTATCCAGTAGATCCTTTGTAGCTCTTTTTTTTGCCGTCATGATTCTTGTACCTTTTTTTCTATCTTTTGATAGACATTCAAGTACAAAATAAAGACTCTTTTAGAAATGAATGTGGTTTTGTTGAAATATCGATGCTAGAGGTAATGTGGACGTAGCAGGGATATTTCTGGTGGGTATTCTGCTGGAGAATTTTTATGTAGACCTATTATCCGTTTTATATTCAAGTTATTCAAATATAGATAATAAGTTGAACAAAGCTGCTAGTAGAGGTAATATGGACGTAATAGTAGAGGATGTTCTATATCTGACCAGAAGTAATATGGACGTGGAAAGATATATAACGCTAGGTGGGAGTGGATAGTTCAGAGGTAGTATGGGCATGACTATCCTTAATGAATGCTTTGCTCAGAGGTTATGTGGACGTGACAAAACATTTGATCATTCCACTGGGGAAATAATTATCGAAAAATAATTCACAGGTAATAGGGACGTAATTTGTTTTCGTCAAACCGAGTTTGGACGGAGTCAAAAACGAAAATAATTCCACTGGGGAAATATTTTAAGTACCTATTATCTAGGGCGTATTCAAGACTCTTGAAATACGGATAATAGTTAGATAGTTTTTTTGAATCATATAAACATCGCACTGTATATTTACATGACTGAACATATATGAATATTATGTAAAAGAGGTTACATATAGTATTTCTTTAGGAATTTGCCATTGATAGACATCATGAGCAAGTCACCGTCGGGCTTGGTTAGCCGGTACGCACCGTTAGAATATACCGATTCTATGACGAAAGGACCTTCTCATTTAGGCTAGAATTTTTCTTTTGTTTTGTGCGTCATGACCATTGGTCTTCTCACTGCTAAGACCAGATCGCCGACTTGGAAGATCCTTTCCTTTACTTTTTTATTGAAGGCTCTGGAAAGGCGTGCTTGGTATAGCTCAAGGCGCTGCTGAGTTAACAAACATTTTTTGTCTAGCGCTTCGAGCTCCTGGAGTCGCAGACGGTAGCTTTCTTCAGTAGTCAGCTCGCTGGCTAGTGCTACCTGAACAGAAGGGATCTGGATTTCTAGGGTAGAACTGCTTCGCTCCCATAAACCATAGAGAATTGCGTACTGCCTGTTGGAGTCTGGACCATTGTACGATAGGCCCATAGATATTTATCGAGCTTCTCGTTCCAATCGTGCTTGTTTGAAGACACGAACTTCTTGAGAAGTTTTATGATGGTTTTGTTGAAGGCTTCTGCTAGCCCGTTAGTCGCTGGCTTGTAGGCAGTAGAGGCTAAGTTCTAGATTCGGCTCCTATCACAGAATCGATAGAATGTATGGCTTGCGAACTATGGACCATTATCATGGATGATCCTGCGAGGTAGGCCGAAGCGGTAGATGACGTGATATTTGATAAAACTGATCACGTTTGATGTCTTTACTTTGGTGAGCGGTATAGCTTCTGCCTATTTGGAGAAGTAATCGGCTATAGCTAGGATAAACCGATGTCCTTTGGAGGATGGCGGGCTGATTGGTCCTATGACGTCCATGCCCAGGCGTCAAACGGCCAAGATGCTGTCGTCGGGTGTAGAAACTCCGAAGGTTGATGAATGAAGTCGGCATGGAACTGACAAGCTCTACACTTCTTTGCATATTCAACAACATCTGCTATCATTGTGGGCCAGTAATAACCCATTCGTTTAAGGCGATCTTGTAATTTGGGGCCCGGTTGATGTGCACCATAAACTCCATCGTGAGCCTCCCAGAGTGAATGCTTGGCTTCTGTGTCTGATAAGCATCGTAACAGTAGCCCGTCGTAAGAGTATTGGTACAACATCCTGGTAGCTGTGTCGTAGTAAAATCTGAGGGATCGCCTTTGGATGGATACGGCTTCCTTCAGGTCCTCGGGGAGGATTCCATAGACAGCGTAGTCTATGAAGAGAAATCTCGAGTCTTTGACATCGATGTTTATTTCCGCTATGTAACTGTGATGAATATGCAGGGCATCCTTCACACAAAATAGTTTTCGACTAGACACTGTGATCGACTGCTGTGTATTGGTTGGAACGGTCAAGGAAGCAGCGAGACCGGCTAGAGCATCTGCTTCTATATTCTGTAGTCGAGGCACGTGCTCGATAAAAAATCCAACGAAAGTAGATGCCAGCTTGATTGTTACTCTGTGGTAGGGAATAAGATCTTTATGACGAACTTCATAGTCTCCTCGGACCTGACTAACTATTAGCTTGGAATCGCCGTAAGCTTCTAGATAGTCAACTCCCAGTTGCTTTGCCAGTTGTAGGCCGATTAATAGAGCATTATATTCGGCCACGTTGTTGGTGCATGGTTCCACGAGAGAATATACACGATGAATAACCAGATGATTAGGTGACACGAGCATGACACCTACTCCAGCCACGATATTTCCTTTAGGTCCTGTTCTTGATGCACCGTCAAAGAATATTCGCCATATGGGGATTTCTTCAGTTGCAGTATTAGACTCCACCACTTCGTCGGGGATCTCGTCGTAGAGTTTGGACGACTCCAGCAGCGGATGAGCTGCTAAGAAATCAGCTAATGCTTGGCCTTTTACTGCCTTCTGAGGAACAAAGATCATATCGTACGGAGTCAACAACATTGCCCATGTAGCTAAACAGGAATTGAGAGAGCCCGGTTTAGTCATGAGTATTCTTAGAGGGTTGACTTTAGATATAATATGGATAGTCTGCCCAGACACATAGTGGCGTGTCTTCTGGATGGCAAATACTAGTGTAAGACATTCCTTCTCCACCGGTGTGTATCTGTGCTCGGCACCCACCATTGTGCGGCTGAGATAGTAGATTGCCTATTCATGTCCGCTTTCGTTCTTCTGAGCTAACAGGGCGCCAAGGGAATGGTCCATAACACGGACATATAGTAAGAATGGCTTCCCCATTATTGGAGCTACCAATACTGGAGGGCTTATAAGATACGCCTTGATGTCGTCGAATGCATGCTGACATTGTTCAGTCCAAACGAAAAATACGCCTTTCTTCATGAGCTGAGTGAATGGTTGACACCTTCCAGAGAGGTTCGAAATAAATCGTCTGATGTAGGCTAGCCTTCCTTGTAGTCCGCGTAGCTCTTTGAGGTTTCTTGGAGGATGCATGTCGAGAATATCCTTCACTTTATTCGGGTCCAGATGTATACCCTTTGAAGTGATGATGAAACCAAAGAACTTACCGCTGGAGACTCCCAGAAAAGACTTGGTTGGATTTATCTTGAGTTGGTGTGCACGCATTAGTTCGAACACCGTTCTCAAGTCTTGGAGGTGGTTGCCCTTGAGACGATTTTTGACTGCGATATCGTCTACGTAGCACTCCACAGTTTTGCGCAAATGATCGCAAAAAATTGTGTTCATGGCTCGCTGGTATGTCGCCCCTGTATTCTTCAATCCGAAGGGCATCACCGTATAGCAGTATATCTCCCAACGGTATTCGAAAAGATGTGTACTTCTCGTTATCGGGAAACATCTTGATCTGGTTGTAGCCTGAGAACCCATACATGAAGGACATCCGCTCGAAGTTGCAAGTATTGTCGATCATTACGTCAGTAATCAGTAGAAGGAACTCGTCTTTCGGGCATGTAGAGTTCAAATCACGGTAGTCGATACAGACTCAAACTTTACCGTTCTTTTTTATGACTGGAACAATATTGGCAACCCAGTCTGGGTTATGTTCCTCGCGAATGAATCCACTGCCAATGAGTTTCTTAACTTCATTCTCGATGGCTTCCATGACGTCTGGTCGGAATCGTCATTGTTGCTGCTTCACTGGCTTAGCTTTAGACAAAATGTTCAGGCGGTGCATGGCGACTTTAGGGTCCAAGCCTGGCATATATTTATAGCTCCATGTAAAGACGTCGATGTCTTCTCTTATAAGCTGTATAAGAGATTGGCGTTCATCGCCAGATAGGCTTTTACTGATGAAGATTGGTTTGAAGGATGTTTCATCTCCTAGATTGACTTGGATGACTTCATCTTCGGTAGGTGGTTCCCGTTGTTCGAAGCATAGCTCCCACCTGGTGTCCATCTTTTGAGCCCATTGTTCGAGTTCGATTGATTGGACATCGTCTGTAATTTGGTCGACAAAAACCATGTTGACGGACAGAGTTACTTTAAACATGTCGCCGATGCTGGAGTCTGAGTCCCAGAAGGAGGAATTAGAAGAATGAGAACAACGATCTGCTTCATCATCTGATCTTTCGGGAGTTGTTGGAGGAGAGACATAGTCCAAACCAACACCGCTTCGTTGATAGTAGTTTTCGGGTTTGTCGGAAGAAGCAAAGTGTCGTATTGGCAACCGTCGTCCTCGGCCATAATTTAGCCCTTTATCGCTTTTGATGTTATATCCCGTGTTCTGGATGATATTCATGGCCTGCCAACTATACCAAAGAAGTTGCATTTTTTCAGAATCATAGTCAGCTTCTGTGTTGTGCGTGGGAGAAGTAGAGTCTGGAACGAACTTTCTCTCGCCAATTATGCGACCGAAGATGATTAGTTCATCTTCTTTCTGGCTGGAACGATGAAGTAGAGAATGTCTTCAGGGTAGACTTTTTTCCGTGGGTGAGGCGTTGTGACCGACATGCAGAGGTGTGGTCCTATGCCGTTCTCTAGAGCGTATATCGTATCTATGTAGTGGTTTACAGATTGATAGACATCGGAGTAATTCAAAGATAAACCTTTAATAAGGAAATACGCAAGTTCTTCTTCAGGGATAACATCATCCGCTGAAGGTATATTATTATGAGTATTGATATACTTATTGAGAGGATCATCATCTGGAAGAGGAGCCACAGTCTTGGCCGAGTTCACCACGTAGGGCAATTCTTCAGGATTGGGAGGACGGGCATCAATAGGTTCCTTCCAGGGTGTCTTGCTGAGAGTGATGGTCAGTGGCTTGACCTTGTCAGGGTTCTTTTTTTTTCATCTAGATTGTGAGAGGCTTCGAAGTACTTTTTGGAGTAGTACGTCCTTTGACTCGGATAATTAGGGGACCATCATTGGAGGATGAACTTGCTTCAGCTTCATTGTCAGCTTCGCTGCCGTCATCCTTAGGGGGGCTGAGATTAGTAAAGTACCGAATCCCCATAGTAAGCTTCGATGCCTTTGAAAGGATCGACATCGACAAACTCCGTCTTCACAACACCGTCACTGTTGATGTATTTGAAGCATTGGTGAAGTGTGGAAGGAACGATCATGTTCTCGTGTATCCATGGACGCCCAACAAGACGTTGTAGGATACATTGCCATCGATCACATAGCAGGAAACCACCGTTCGGAGATCACCGATCTGGCATTTGAGACGGATCTTGCCCAGCGAATGGCTTCGACCAGCATTGAAAGCCATGATAGTTGTGTTGGTTACATATAGCTTGTGCAAAGGGATTTTCTAGAACTTGAAGCAAACTTCTAGGAATGATGCTGAGGGAGGATCTTAGATTGATGTGTATGCGGTCCACCTTGATCGCCCCGATATACCCTATATAGTACAGGGGTCTATCATGACGATTATTTTGAGCAGCTTGTCCTCCTATGAGAAGGTGATGTTGGGCACTACTTCCATAGTATTGTGGCAGTGGGGACAGGAGACAGGATCTTCAGCGGGGGCTTTGACTTCAGCGGGATAAGAGTCGGCATGTAGTAATGCCTTACTTAAAGCCTTTCGTATTTCTTTGGAGAGTCGTAATAGATCGAATAGAGACAACCTGGCAGGCGTGTTGGCTAGCTGAACCAGTATGTCAAAGTTATAGGGCCGATCCATGTCTTCGGGAGCTGGCGCCTTCAGAGATTTGTCAAACCGCGTATCCTTCTGCTTGGATTTGTCCATAGTTGGAGGCTTAGACGGGCTAATTTATGAGCTTATAGGGCAACAGAACTTGAGAAGGTACTGCTTCTTCTTGTGCGGGATCATACGTCCGAAGATAAGTCTTCCCCGATCGTGTCTCGCCAGATAGAACCTCGTAGATGGGAGAGGATACCATATGGCATGACTTGTACTTCTTGCCCCTTTTTGCTTTGGGAGGTACTACCCCCTGCATCACTTCTTACACAAGGTCTGGATGGACCCACATGATCTCACCACGTTCCGTTGTGAGCGGGACCAAGGTTGAATTACGAGCTGGCGGTAGATTGATGACTTCCATTATTGCCTTGGAGATCGAGACCACGCCGTCTGGGACTTCTATAGAAGGAAAGTCGCCAAACTGAAGAGAGATCATGTTAGAAGATACGACCTTGTCTTCATCTTCGAGGTTAATCACTTGGCTGTTGATAAGCTGTTGTATCTTCTTCTTCAAGACGATGCAGTCCTTGGTGGAGTAATGCATGTACTGATGATAGAGACAGTACTTGGGATCGTTGAGTTGGCTCGCCTCTGTAGGACGTCGTATTGGAGGCATTGTCAACTTATTACTCTTCATCAATATGTTAAAGATGGTAATGACATCGTCTTCGTCGAAGAAGAAGGTCTCCTTAGGCTTGTCGGAGGCACCATGAGAATTGGAAGCTCCCTTGGATGTGTCGACCTTCAGGACTTCTTTTCCTTTACCCCCACGAACAGGGATAGTTTGAGGATGCTTGCCCTTGTCTTCAGATTTGGGTGTCTTCAACCCCAGTAGTTCCAAGTTAGGAACGTCATTTTCAGCAGCATCCGCGGCCCCAATGAAAACGGGCCATGTATCATACTTATGTATACCTAGACAAAACTTTACTGTAGGAAGGAAGTTATGTCGACAAGTATCCATAAATTCTGAGTCTGGTATGCCGAAGGGCATCTTCAGTGCTAGCCGCCTGAAGCGTTCGATAAAGTCAATGATAGAGTCAGTCCTCCTTTACTTGGTTTCGATGAGGGTAGACATACTAACATGCATGCCGCTCTCGTAGAACCTGTTGAGGAATAACCTCTCCAAGTCTTTGAATGAATTGATACATTCGCCAGGCAGACTGCAGAACCATTCGAAGGCTACCCCCTGCAAGGTGCTAATAAACAGCTTCGACAGGAACGGATCATCTCTGGGCAAGTGCAGAGTCTGCGTGTTGAAGTACGTCATGTGCTGACGAGGAGAAGTCAACCCGTCAAATGAGTTAAGCGTCAGCGGCTTGTAGTTAGGAGGGCAAGTAGCATTCTCCCACTCAGAAGGATACGGTTGAGATATCCCCATCTTCTGTAGCTCGTCTTTGTGTGAGATGGTGTCGAGACGAGCGACCAGGGAATCAATTGCATCCTGTTGAGCAGGTGTTGGAAAACGACTGCTGAATGGTTGTCAGGCATCGTTGGCGAAGGACCACCCCCAGCATTTACAAGATTTAGGGGAGACGCAACGGAATGATACTCCTTTTATAGTGAAGGAGGGTTTTTGCTGTGAGCCGAACTAGCGTAGGCTGAGACATTTTGTTGAGGTGGAGGAACAGTCCCGGCAGCTTGAACCGCCATGATACTGGTAAGCATATCAGTAATCTTGGCAAATGCTGTTTCAAGACCCTCTAGCCGTTTGCTGGTCTGGTCACTGGCTTCTTCAGGTCTTTCTCCGTCCGCCATGTATGTAGATAGCATGCGAGGATGAACAGAGGAAACAGTACAACTGGTGCTGATACTGTCTGTCTTCGAGTGGATAAGTCCTTCATCTTCAGGTAGAGGAGGTAGATAGTCGCCATCGGATTCGGAGGGATCATCGTCCTCTGGAAGGCTGCCTCCAGTGTAGGGGTTATCCGCTTCAGATTCTGAGGGAATGCTACCCCCAGCTTGGGAATCTTCGTCGTCCATACGAAATCTTGCCTTTGATCGAGTGTCCATATAGACTCCTTCAGATATGACAGCCTATTGGCCATATGTTGGTAGACTTCTCCTTCTTCTTCTCGCGAAGCTGAGAGAGAAAGTTGGGTTCGTAGTCCACCGTCTTTGATTGGGGCTTCCGTAAGGGGGACCCCATGAAGCCATGTTGGATGAAACACACAGTGGCTTCTCATCGTCAGAGAAGTGCAGCCGTCGAAATGCGGACTTTCTCTGAGGCACTCTCGTTGCTTTAGAGCAACAATAGTTGATAACAATTCTGGTGCACGGAAGTGCACTATGAATTGTTATGTTCTCCCTCGCTTTATGCTTATGATTTGTCATGTCACGCAAGTCATCGGAAGGGAGTTTTGTCTTACAACCCATGTTGCAAGCATCGTCGAGCTTTGCATATGGGTTCGTAAGGAGAGTAGGCACATCTAGACTTAGTTCATGTGCAGGGGCAACCCCCATACCTAAGTTTTGTGAGGTCCTTGAAGACAGTCCCGTGCTATACACGTTAGGGCCTGTCTTTTTGTTGTGGGCGCATAGGCCTTGGAGACTAGCCTTGGGCGCATGCTCCTTGACAGCATGTCTGAGCCTCCTTGATGTGGGTGCATAGTATGAATCCAGAGAGCCTGGGAGCATAGCCTTGGGCGCATGGCTTTGGATGTCTAGCTTGCTGAAGACAGAAGTGTTCTGGTTGGGGCTATGTGCCCAAACACTCCCTTGGGCGCATGCCTAGTGGAGCAGCGCTGTTTTCTCCCATTTTGGCCTCCTTCGTTTGTGAGCCTCGTCGGGTTTGGCCAGAGTGTCGCACACCCCGATTCTTGGCATCGTAGTATTTTTCTTTGCCAAGTCTCGGGTGTTGAACACCCTGTTGTTGGTTGTGCAGGAAAGAAGTTACTAGGCTAGTAGAGCCCAGAACGGTGTGAGCCTTCTTCGTTTGGGGAACTTCTGTAGCAGACTCATGCGCCCATATGACAGAGTCCTCCAGTTGCATATCTGCTATGACACTAGCAGGATATGTACAGCGAGCCTTCGGAAGCCAAGTCTTGTGAGACTTGTTTGGCTTCGCTGATTTTGAGGGAGTAGCGCCGTCCCTCGAGAGCATCTCTTCGAACGCCTGTTGATCGAACTTTACCATCAGCATCTTCTGAGTGCTCCCCATTATGTCGGTATCGAATTGTGTCACCACCTTCTCGTTAGAGGAAAAGTTAGTCCCCGGCAGAGTCGCCATTTTTATGGACACACACAAAAAAGAAGAAAAAAATGCTGTCTTTTTTTTTATTGGCGAAGGCACCACAAATCGAGTACGCCTGAGAGATCCTGCACTGAGGATCCCCGAGTACAAAAAAAGAATTCTGGGGAATGGGACTTGGAGATCGAGCGGCAGTTGCTCCTTTACTCCGTTGACACTCCGATTACAAAAGTGGAAGAAAACCTAAGAAAATTGCTAACTTTCGGCTCACTGGCAAGAAGTGCAGCAATTTGGCTCTTGAAAATGCTCTCCGTTCTGTCTTTTGAAGAGGGATGAGGCCCCTTTTTATAGTCGTTCTTGAGATAGAATGATGTTATGCGCCCACATGAGGGAAACATACTGGTTTTCATGTTGGCGCATAGTCCTGCCTTGGGCGCATAGGGTGTAGCTGCGAGATCGTGGGTTAGTCGTGGTATTGACGTGGCCGCATGCTTCAGTACATGACTGCTCGTGGAGACTGACGTGGCCGTGTGCTTCGGTGCACGTTTTGATCATGGCTTTGACCGAGTAATGCTTGGGCACATAGCCCTGTTTTAGTCTATGCGCCCTCCTTTACAGGGGGTGGCTTGGGTGCATAGAGCTCCACAAGCTTGGGCGCATAGAGCTTCACAGGATGATGGGCGCAAAGGTGCTTCACAGGGTGACTTGAGCACATAGGAGCTTCACTTGGTCGCATATGTCCTCTTTTGGCTTGGGCGCATAAGGCTTTATTTGCTGAAACTTTCATGCTTCTACACCCGTCATGAGATGTTATTCCTTGTATGTCTTGGTATATCTTGTGCAAGTCTTGTCCTTGTTTCTTGTGCATTTTATAGACACGAATCTTGCGAAGGCTCGCGATCTCCTCAGAGAATCCGTGTCATAACGTATTATGGCTGGATCCGCTGTATCAATCGGGGGCGGAGAGTAGTAGTGTAGATATGTGGTCAAGATCCTCCTTGTGCATGTATTAGTTCATTGTGAGTGTTAATCATACACCTCACGTATGATTAACCAGGCCAGTAGACCTTATGCAAGTTACCAAGCTGGCCACATATCGAAGCTAGTACTTACTCACATAGCTAGTATAGATTCTTGACTCTTGTATATGATATAACCTGCTTTACTCTTCCTTGCTCTAGCTTACAGTTTTACCATGCCATGCTACTTTCATGTACACTTTACTTATTCTCGTATATTCTCTCTATTTATTGTTACATAGTCTTTACCATTTACTGGGAACTGTTGTTAGTGATGTGCTCATTTCAATCTTGACTGGATAACTATTTAGTCTAATTCCTTGTAGAACTTCATTTAGTTATAATTCCTTCATAGTATGATGATTTGATGGCTAGTATTAGATCTTTATCTTAGAGATGATAGTTTAGCTTTGACAATAGAATAGTAGCCCATTGTAGTTAATTCTCTGTTGTTTATGATAATTACCAATTTTCACATAGGATGTTAGCTTGCCTTACAGCCTTGATGATTTATTATTTTTCTTATCTTTTCCAGCAGAGTCGACATTTTTGTGGACACACAAAAAGAAGAAGAAAATGCTGTCTTTTCTTTATTGGCACAAGGCACCACAAATCGAATACGCCTGAGAGATCCTGCGCTGAGGATCCCCGAGTACAAAAAAGAATTATGGGGAATGGAACTATGGAGATCGAGCGGCAGTTGCTCCTTTACTCCGTTGACACTCCGATTACAAAAGTGGGAGAAAACCTAAGAAAATTGCTAACTCTTGGCTCACTGGCAAGAAGTGCAGCAATTTGGCTCTTGAAAATGCTCTTCATTCTGTCTTTTGAAGAGGGATGAGACCCGCCTTTTATAGTCGTTCTTGAGCTGGAATGATGTTATGCGCCCACATGAGGAAACACACTGGTTTTTATGTGGGCGCATAGTCCTACTTTGGGTGCATAGGATGTAGGCGCATACAGGCTGCGAGATCGTGGGTTGGTCGTGGTGTTGACGTGGTCGCATGCTTCGGTGCACGACTGCTCGTGGAGACTGACATGGCCGTGTGCTTCGGTGCATATTTTAATCATGGCTTTGACTGAGTCAGGCTTGGACGCATAGCTATGTCTCAGGCTATGCACCCTTCTTTCGGGGGAGCTAGTCTTGGACGCATTAAGCTTCACTGACTGGGCGCATGGAGCTACACTGACTGGGCACATGGAGCTTCACTGACTGGGCACATGGAGCTTTACTAGCTCGGGCTCATGGGGCTTCATTTGCTGAAAATTTTTCATGCTTCTACAGACGCTCCCTCAGATTCTTCTACGATACGGAGACGAAAATGTTATATCGACGATCCTACGATGGGCTACTATTAAGGTGCCTGTCAAATAAAGAAGCCAAAGAAGACGTACATGAACCTCATGACGGCACCTGTGGGGCTCACCAACCTGGCCCGAAATTGCAAGATCATCTCCGTCGGATGGGTTATTACTGGCCCACAATGGTAGCAGATGCAGTTGATTATGCAAAGAAGTGCAAGGCTTGTCAGATCCATGCAGATTTTATACATCTGCCATCTAAATTCTTGTATCCGACAGTGGCCTCTTGGCCATTTGAAGCATGAGAAATGGATAACATTGGGCCAATCACCCCGCCGTCATCTAGAGGGCATCGGTTCATACTTGCAATCATCGATTACTTCTCCAAATGGACGGAAGCTGTTCCGCTGGAAGAGGTTAAAACATCGAACGTGATTAGCTTCATAAAACATCACGTCATCTACCATTTTGGACTGCCCAGGAGGATTATTCACGACAATGGTCCGCAGTTCGCAAGCCACGCTTTCTATCAATTTTGTGACAAGAATCGGATTCAGAACATAGCTTCGACAGCATATAACCAATCGGCTAATGGTATGGCTGAAGCTTTCAACAAAACCATAATCAAGCTCCTCAAAATGTTCGTGTCTGCAAACAAATGCGACTGGAATAAAAAGCTTGACGAGTGCTTATGGGCGTATCGTACCACAATTCGGACGGCTACAGGAAATACACCGTTCTCCTTAGTTTACGGGAGTGAGGCAGTCCTCCCATTGGAGACCCAGATCCCCTCACTTCGAATGGACCTTACTTACCGGTTAATGTCGGACGATAACTACCGCCGATGGCTACAGGAGTTGGAAGCACTAGATGAGAAGCGTTTACAAGCTCAACAAAGCATAGAGTTCTACCAAGCACGCATCTCTCGGGCTTTCAACAAGAAAGTCAAACAGAGGATATTCCAAGTCGGCGATCTTGTCTTGGCCATTCGCAGACCAATGGTCATGACTCACAAGACCCCCGGCAAATTCCAGCCTGAATGGGAAGGTCCGTTCATCATCGAGACTGTATTCTCCAATGGTGCGTACCGTCTCGCAAAACAAAATGGAGACTTGCTCATGATGCCCATCAACGGCAAGTTCCTCAATAAATACTATGTCTAAAATGACATCTTCCTACTATCTCTCAGATTGTGAGTTATGTACCCTCTGGTATCGCTGAACTTACACTCTGACCTCAAAATCTCCTAGATTGTTGAGTTATATGCCCTCTGGTATCACTGAACTTACACTCTAACCTCAAATCTCCCAGATTGTTGATTTATGTACCCTCAGGTACCTCTGAACTTACTCTCTGACTGCTCCGAATGGATTCATATCTCATCTCCTAGTCATGAACCTCAACATTAAATGCTTTTCTCCCCCGTAGCCTCCCTCAAAATCTATTACCCGCACCACCAGTGCGCAGAAGGGTAGTAGGTCCATCAAACTTGTCCCAAATCTATTACTCATACCATCAGTGCACAAAAAGGTTAATAGGTCCATAAAATTCCCCAACGGAAAAAAAACAACCACATCCATATTACCTCTGAGTTGTTTTCCCATCCATCACAAACAAATCACCCAATGCATAGAACTTCCACGTTGATAGCACCTCAGAGTTGTTTTGTGTACCCCTATTATGTCTACTCCTACCATGTCCTCATTACCTCTGAGTAGGAAGGCTTTGTTTTGACCCATATTTACCACGTCCTCATTACCTCTGAGTAAATATGTTGGTTTTCCTTTTCACTTATTATCAGTACTTGCATCGCCAGTACACAAAAAGGGTAATAAGACCATAAAAGTTATCCTAATCTATTACTCGCACCATCGGTGCACCAAAGAGTAGTAGGTCCACAAAATATCATTCAGATCTATTTGCTCGTATTTCCAGATGCAAAAAAGGGCAATAGGTCTACAAAATTCCCCAGAGGGATGTCCTTTATCAAAAACATAAATGTTGTATTAGGCCCTCTAGTACAAGCACCATAAAATACCACAAATAAAATGGAGTGAACATACTCTGCTTAATCAAAATCAGTTACATTCATAGGACTACATCGATAGCAGAAAACAAAGAAAGGAAAATCTGGCAATACATAGTTTGGTTTGACAGCACTTCGTCTTCAAGCAGTTTCGTGGCCCTCGAAGGAAGTCATGTTTTACTGCTGAGAAGCAAATAAAGCTGTTGAATCCCCAAGGAGCTGCCTGGAGGAGGGCAAATATAGCATGCTATCCTCCCCTCCGTATTGCGGATGCCTTAGCCCCGCTCCCCCGAAGGACCATACCTTCAAAACATCATCCTTGATGGTGGTTTCGCCTACTTGGAGAGTCGTGAAGGCAGGACGTTCATAACGACGCCTGACCACCGTCCAACTCTACGAGGTATAAAGGCCCTTCCTACCACATGGGGAAAACTCTTCCGAAGCATGAAAAGTCCTGAGTTGTTTGATGTGTATGCCAAAAAGGTGTGGGGAAACTCTTCCGAAGCATGAGAAGTTTTGTGCTGTCTGATGTAGGCGTCAGAATGGTGTATTTTTACTCTATCGCCGACACCGGTCCTGGAGAAGTTTGCTAGCCAGATTCCTACAAAAAATGGAAAAAATGTGGGGCTTAGCACCAAAAAGAAAACAAAACAACAAACTCTGTTATGCGGCCTAGCCAGTTATGCGGCCTAGCCAAAACAGAAATCATGCGGCCCAAAGTCATGAGGCCGACTTCATGAAGAACTCCTGCAGCTCAATCATGAAGCACTTATGCGGCTCAGTCATAAAGTGTTCATGCGGCTCAATTATGAGGCATTTATGCGGCTCAATCATGAAATACCCATGAGGTACTCATGCGGATCCGACATGAGGCAGTTATGTGGCCCAGTCATACAGTGTTCATGCGCCCCGCTTACAAAAGTGCTCATGCGGTTCAATCATGAGGCACTTATGCGGCTCAGACATGAAGTGTTCATTCGGATCAATCTTGAAGCACTTATGCGGTTCAAGTTCGAATGAGCAGCGGTTATGCGACCCAGCCCATGCGGCCCTATCAGAACACATGCGATCGAAATGAGAGAGGGCATGCATCGACCAGGCTTAAAACACAGAGGCAGTATATGACAGGCCCCCATGCATGAAATATGCGACATAGCCATTCAAAATTTCAGTCGTCATCTTCCCACCGCCCTTACTCTTAAGAGGGGGTTGCACGTCGGGATGAATGGAAGGAGCATCTGCTGCGCTCGACGGAGAGACAAATCCCCTCCCTTTGGCCGCCACACCAGTCGACTTGGAAGCCTTTGGAGCCATAGCAGAAAGTATGAAGAAGTCGAAGGAGAAGAAGGAAAATCTCTCTCCGAATGACCCCTATTTATAGAGTTGCTGAAAAATGCCTCTTCGGTTCTCGAGATCATTTAAGATAATGACGACGTTTGGAGATTTTATCCCTAAATAACCGTCAAGTGCCGCTTCGATTCTCGAGATCATTTAAGATAATATTAATGTTTGGGGACTTTATCCCTAGTAACCGTCGACTTCATCTCGAAAAGAGATCCCCAACCGAATCAAAGAAATTAAATGCAGCGGTGACAGCTGGTAGGCTGATTGGATTTTTTTCCTGCGGCTCAGGATTTTCCTGCGGCTCGAGATCTCTCTACGGCTAGAAAATTCCATGTGACTTGAAGACTCCCTGCGGCTTGACATATCCATGCTTCTTATTCAAAGTATTCCAAATTTGTAATTTAAAAACTTTGAAGGGCGTCTTGTAGAAGCATAAAAAATATGGGGTTCATACGGATCACAGATTGCCGCATATGTACTTTAGGCCAAACAGGTCCGCAAAAAGGAAGGCCGCATGACAGATCCAATGCCTTATGCGGTCCGTCGACAACCAGCTGCAGAAAAAAGACATGCCATAAAGCTGACAAGTTCTTTCAAAACTGACAAAAATGACAGCTCTGACACTTTGACAAAAAGGGGAGACGTGAGACGTCACCAAAAGCAGGGTTCATACACTTTCATGCGGCTAGAAAGAGTGTCACCAAGGCCGCATAAAACTTATGCGGCTCAAGCATATGCGGCCCCAAAGTCCCCGAAATTCATGCGGCCAAGGGTGACTGTGATCCAAGCCGCATGAGCATTATGCGGCCAAAATACAGAATCTATGCGGCTTAAATCCTTAAACTATGTCTGGGCTAAGGAAGTCTGCGACTTAAGCCGCATGAGTCTCTTGCGGCACATGGTCGAAAGCTGAGAGATCCATGCGGCTCAAAATAATTTCTGTGATAGGACACGTGGCAGGCTGACCAAGTCTTAACTGCCCAGATTTGCTGCAACAAAATCCCAACAAATTGACAGATGGCGGCTAAAGAATGGGTCTTCACGTGCTAATTAGCCACGTGGCCACAGACCATCTATGCGGCTCAACACACATACCACTATATATAGCAGGGTGCCACAACCCTACAAAAGGCTGGCAACCTTCAAAAAAAGCAATTTCTTCAAGAGCTAAGGACTGCGTCAGATAGTCCAAGGAGTAAGGCAGAGTTGATAGCACTTTCCCGAGCCTCTACCGTCACCCTCCAGAATCAAAACTAAACAATTGTACTTAGATTGTTTCCTAGGATTTCTTTCTAGGCTTTTCTTTGTACAAGCGAGTTTGTAATCAATTTTAGTGTTCTGTAATACCTGTCTTTGATTTTTTATGGCAAACACGATGGCGGCTCTATTGGGGACGTCCTTCTCTTCTTATGAGAAGTTGGTGATACAATCTGACGCGTTCAAGCTCGGCTCTACACAGCAGATGCTTGTGGTTCGTTTTGACCAACAAGCCTTCGAAGAATTGCTCTCTAAAGGGAGCGCCAGCCCGTCACAGAAGCGAGCCAACCCAAAAAGGACTCGCAGGACGTCGGCACGCAAAACTGTTGCCCCCGACCAAGTTCTCGAAGAAGCTCCTTCTGCAGCCCAAGACGGTGACCAAAGCTATCCTGCGGCTTGGCTTCCGACCGCAGAGGTCCCCACTGCCCCTAAATCCAGCAGAGGAAAATACTACGATGCTGAGTTTTTGGAGGCACAAGAGAAATCCATACAGACAAAGAAGAAGCCGCATAAGAGAGATGGGCAGTCTGTCCATGAGGTAGCCAACTCTGGCCGCAGAAAGACAACTCTGCGGCCAACCCTGGCCGCAGGAAGACAACTCAAGCGGCAGCCAACTCTAGCCGCAGGAAGACAATTAATGCGGGAGCCAACTCTGGCCACAGGAAGATGGCCCATGCGGCAGCCAATCCTGGCCTCAGACAGTATGTCACATGCAGCCCTGTCAGAAGCTCTGTGTTCAACCGTCTCTCATGCGGGCTCGACTCCATGCGGCCCATTAAGAATGCGGGATGTATCAATCTGCACTCTTTTTACTATGCGCCTTCGGGCGCTAAGTTAAAAAAGTCTGGGGCAGTGCGGTCCGAACAAGCCAAGCCAACTATCCAAGTTACTGACTGTCAGCGGGCCCCGTTAACTGTTACACAGGCTCTTGATAGAAAGTTGTACAGAACTACCCACGTCCAGTCCCCCAGGGCTAACGGACAGGGTGGGTTTTCAAAGTCTCCCCCCAATGATCCAGAGCAAGTGCTGTTACTAGCCACGGATTAGGGAGCAAACATGATACCTAAGTACCCGTGCGCTCGGGATTCCCGAGTCCACAAGTTTGGTACAAAGGTAGATCAGCTTGCTACCGACTTGCATGAGGGGATTACTCACAAACGCAAGGTGACAGCATTGGCATGCAATGAGTCCCTCTCGGGATGTCGTTATACCCGAGTCATCTCAATTGCTGCTGCGACAAATCAGCAGCACCTGACGGTCGGCAGTCAGTTTTCCAACGACTGCAGCAGCCAGCACCTGTCCAACAACTCAAGAAACAGGTGCAAATACCGGGGAGCGAAGAGTTTCTTTCACCTCCTGTAATTCAACTCAAAAGGTTCCTCCTGGCAAGGAAGAAAAGAAGATATGGGGTTCATTGTAGAAGCATAGAAAATATGGGGTCCATGCGGATCACAGATTGTCGCATATGTACTTTGGGCCAAAAAGGTCCGCATAAAGGAAGGCCGCATGACAAATCCAATGCCTTATGCGGTCCGTCGACAACCAGCTGCAGAAGAAAGACATGCCATAAAGCTGACAAGTTTTGTCAAAACTGACAAAAATGTCAGCTCTGACACTTTGACAAAAAGGAAAGACGTGAGACGTCACCAAAAGCAGGGTTCATACGCTTTCATGCGGCTAGAAAGAGTGTCACCAAAGCTGCATGAAACTTATGCGGCTCAAGCATATGTGGCCCCAAAGTCCCCGAAATTCATGCGGCCAAGGGTGACTGTGATCCAAGCCGCATGAGCATTATGCGGCCAAAATACAGATCTATGCGGCTTAAATCCTCAAACTTTGTCTGGACTAAGGAAGTCTGCGACTTAAGCCGCATGAGTCTCATGCGGCCCCACATGGTCGAAAACTGAGATATCCATGCGGCTCAAAATGATTCTTGCGATAAGACACGTGGCAGACTGACCAAGTCTTAACTGTCCAGATTTGCTGCAATAAAATTCCAACAAATTGACAGATGGCGGCGAAAGAATGGGTCTTCACGTGCTAATTAGCCACGTGGCCACAGACCATCTATGCGGCTCAACACACATACCACTATATATAGCAGGGGTGCGACACCCCTGTAAAAGGCTGGCAACCTTCAGAAAAAGCAATTTCTTCAAGAGCTAAGCACTGCGTCAGGTAGTCCAAGGAGTAAGGCAGAGTTGATAGCACTTTCCCGAGCCTCTACCGTCACCCCCCAGAATCAAAACTAAACAATTGTACTTAAATTGTTTCTTAGGATTTCTTTCTAGGCTTTTCTTTTTACAAGTGAGTTTGCAATCAATTTCAGTATTCTGTAATACCTGTCTTTGATTTTTTTTTATGGCAAACAGTCATCTCCAATGCAAAAGTATTGAGAAGACAATACAAAGTAATTTTTTACAACTTCCAAGACAACTTTTGCTCTTCTACTTCGTTTTATAAATATTTTTATTCATAAATGATGATGTGGACATAAAGACATTGTGAAGTGCATTGTCTAGATCTAGACAACCAACTTCACATTGTCTTTGCCATGTCAACTCCACACTTTATTTCACATTTGCATTGGAGAAGTACTTTTGGAAAAAAATGGTTGTCATACCTATGTGGCAACCATTTTTTTCAAACTCACAATAGGGTTGGAGATGCTCTAAGACAGGTATTGCAATCGTCGGTCTACCCGACCTCTTACTATTTTAAGCAACAAAACAATATTTCACCACATTTCTATCCATCCATACTTTTTTCCATGTTGCATGTAATCATAACCAGAGCTCACACTAAAGGACTCTTTGGAAAAAATAAAAGTGCATTAAAAGTGACAATTTTATTACAACTTTCCTCATGTGAAGACAATTTTAAGCATGCAAAAATTTAAATATCATAAGTGTAGGTTATTGAAAAAATTGGCACAATAAATGTGACAAAAACATGTTTAATAAGCCAAATTTGACAACATGTTTAAATATATAATTTCTGACCTTAATACTTTAATTTGTCGAATATTTAACTATATTTTTTTAGTATTTTATTTGTACAACACCAATTTATAATCGTATTTTTACTGTTCCAATTTTTTTTATTTTTTTTCTGTTTTCGGATTTGCTAACAAAGCTCTAGACGGAGAGACCATTCAACAATAGAGGAGAGAGGTACCGAATAACACAATATTTGAGATACTAGACAACTCGATAGATGTGTACACATTACATGATTCTAGAACATGTTAGTCCCGGGGCTTGATCAAAGATGGAAAAACTGATGCAATCGAGATCTGAGATGTCACACAAAAACTTTGCAGTGATCAAACTCAAGATCTACGATGGTACAATAAAACAAATAGCCAAATTATAATCTGAAGGAGGGAAATAGAGAAGAAAAGATCTCTCGTTCTTCCTTGCAAACGTGTTGCAATTGGGACAGAACGAGTTACAATAATCTGGAGGAAGATTAGATGAAGAACAGTTGCTGGGGTGTCAAAACACCGTTGCTCAAAGCAAGATTCGCCCCACACGATCTGCTTCCAGGAACCAGCAAGTTTGAAGAACTTGTGGAACGCTCGAAGTCACCTCTGTTCTGACTCCTCGGATGGACTTGCAATGGCGGCAGCAACTCTCTCTCTCTTTCTCCTTTTCTGACTTATAATTTTCGTAGTAGTCACAAAGGAGGCCAGAAGAGAGTATTTATAGAGAGAGGGTGGAAACCCTAGCCGCCTCTTCAGTTATGGAAAGATTGAATCAAATCCCAAAAGATAGCAACGAGATTTAATTCAAATCCCACGAAATTAATTCAAATCCCTCAAAGATAGGATCTGAATTAATTCAAATCCCACAAAGATAGGATCTGATTTAATCGTATTGATTCAGCCTTTCCATAACTGATTTATAATCTGCACAGTCAGCGGATCCCTCCATGCGGCAGCAGCAGCAGCCAGGCCGCATGAGCCTAATGGCCGCATGGACCGCATGAGCCGCATGAGCCGCATGGACCGCATGGACCGTATGGGCCGCATGAGCCGCATGGACCGCATGGACCGCATGTGCCGTATGAGCCGCATGAGCCGCATGTGTCGTATGAGCCGCATGGCCGCATGAGCCGCATGAGGCCGCATATGAGCCACATGTCGCATAAGACCGCATGGCCGCATATGAGCCGCATAAAGACCGCATGACTGCTGACGTGCTAAGTGCAAAGTGCGCCAACAAAACGCCACATTACGCCTCATGAGCCCATGAGCCCGAGTCCGAGTCCGAGTCCGAGTCGCTAAGCCCCTTTGGGGCTTAGCTCCAAATGGAATTAATCCAAGAGAATGACAAAAGCATTAATGCTTAATCCTTGGAGCCTTATTCTTACCTCCTTGTAAAATCACCCATATAGTTCCCTCCTTAGGGTCACCACCCCATGTGCATCTCTCAACAACACACCCAAGTATATATGTTGAGATAACTCATGGTGCATTTTCGATGTGGGACTAAAATTTATAAGGCATGTTGAGAGCAAGCTCTCTCCATGTAAAGAAAGCACCAACAATCCCCCACATATCACAACATATATATATGTGTCCAGGGTTGAGTGTTCCCTACAGTAACTGTCCATTTTGTATTAGGATAGATGTCGCTGACGACTTGAATCTTCCCGCATGGGTTAAATTACAATGTGATACAAGAATGGACTACGCCTTGAATTCTGCACCACAATTGTAATTCTTCCCACTCACAAAGTATAGTTACGTGTGCTTCTGGCTGCACATTAAAGGCCCTGTGTCAGCCTGGTTTCAGTGTATAATTTTGGGCGTCTACAAGTTTACCCTCAAGAGACGGCCTGATATCTCTTTCCATACACTATAGGTGAGTTCTTTATTAAAGAGATATGGCATGAAGCCTTGCGCTTCCTTGCGGTGCTATGCCGCTATGACATGGCCTGAAGCCGAGGCATTACCCCTACCTGGGAACCTCATCGTAGTGTCATACTACTGTAGCATGAGGTCACAAGCCACTTTGTAGTGCCAAACTACCCAGCATGAAGCCTAAGGCTTCCTTGCGGTGTTACACCGCAACGACATGGCTTACAATACCGAGGCTTTACCCCTACCTGGGTACCTCATCGTGGTGTCGTGCCACTGTAACATGGGGCCATCCTCCCCTTTGTAGTGTTGTCTACAACTCTTTAATTACGTCATACAGCATTAGGCTACCTGCCTATTTGCGGTGCTACACCGCTGTGACTTGGCTTGCAAAGTCGAGGCATTACCCCTACCTGGGAACCTCATGGTAGAGTCACCCCACTGTAGCATGGAGTTTCACTCCTTGTAGTGCTGCTCTACCGTGCTTCCTGTAAAGCACACCAGGCATTCACTCTGCGTGAGAACTCATTAAGGCGTTTGAGCCAACCTTCCACAGGATCTATTTTTTCCGCAGAAAAATATATAGTAGACAACAGCGGTTATGGGTCCGTATCCCTTCCATGTTCCAGAGAACAAATACCCACTGTTACCTGATAGTTTTCCAGTCAGTGATCCTCCTTTGAACCAAAAGTTAGATGCCTAGTAGATTTCTCTTTGAACTAATAGCATAAAACTTTATGGTAGAATTACAAAGACACACTATCAGAATGCCTTCAAGCCCATTTTACAAGCTGTGTCATCGACCAACTGGCGCTTGAGGCCCTTTGTGAATGGATCTGCCAGGTTCTCCTGACTCCGAACATCAACCACTGTAATTATACCTCTTTTGATAAGATCGTGTACTGCCCTGTGCTTCAACCGCACAGTCCTCTTCTTCCCATTGAAGAGGTCATTTGATGCCACCGCCACAGTCGCCTGGTTGTCACAGTATATCGGTATCGCCGGTATCTGAGCCCCAACCACTGGAAGATCATACATGAGCTCCCGAAGCCATTCTGCTTCATATGCTGCAGTTTCAAGTGCATAGAATTCAGATTCCATGGAGGAACGAGAGAGTATAGTCTGCTTCTTCGACTTCCACGATATAACAGCTCCATCCAAGAAAAAGATATATCCACCTGTGGATCTCTCGCTTTCCACATCTGAACACCAGCTAGCATCACTGAAGCCTTCCACTACTGTCGGATACCCGTTGTAGTGCAGTACATATGTCTGAGTTTTCTTGAGATATCTCATCACCCGCTTCACAGCTTTCCAGTGCTCAACCCCTGGGTTGCTTGTGAACCGACTCAGCATTCCCACGGCGAAAGCTATGTCAGGCCTTGTGGCAGTGGTTACGTACATCAAACTTTCGATAACGCTAGAATACTCCAGCTGCCTGACGCTTTTCCTTGAATTTGGCTTCAGCTTATGATCACACCTGTATGGCGTATCGATCCCTGGAAGATTCTTATACCCATAGCGTGTGAGCATCTTCTCAATGTAGTGAGATTGTGACAGCGCTACTCCAGTGTCTGTCTGGATGATCTTTATGCCCAAGATGACATCTGCATCCCCCAAGTCCTTTATACTGAACTTGGTTGAGAGGAACTTCTTTGTCTCTGTGACACAGCCTATGTCCGTACCTAGGATTAGCATGTCGTCCACGTACAGACAAACGATGACTCCTCTTCCATCAGCGAACTTTGTGTAAACACATTTGTCCGTCTCGCTGACTCTGTAGCCGTTTGACCTAATAACTTTGTCAAACTTCTCATGCCACATCTTGGGAGCTTGCTTCAAACCATACAATGATTTCACCAACTTGCAGACTTTGTCTTCAAGACCTTTGACGACAAATCCATCTGGCTGTTGCATGTAAATCTCTTCGGTCAGCTCCCCATTCAGGAATGCGGTCTTTCCATCCATCTGATGTATCACCAACTTATGTATAGCTGCTAGAGCGATTAACATCCTGATGGTGGTCATCCGAGCTACTGGAGCGTACGTGTCAAAGTAGTCTATCCCTTGTTTCTGAGAAAATCTCTTGGCTACCAGCCTGGCCTTGAACTTGTCAATAGTTCCATCTGCCTTCATCTTCTTCTTGAAGATCCATTTACATCCGATGGGCTTCTCTCCTTCAGGTAGATCTACCAACACCCATGTGTTATTGGAGGTGATAGAGTCAAACTCGTCATTCACTGCCTCCTTCCAGAAGATAGCATCTCTGGTCTTCATCGCCTCATCATAGGTAAGCGGATCTGCTTCCACATGATAGGTGACAAAGTCATCTCCGAAATCTTTCGGTCTCCTCGCTCGCTTAGCTGACGGCTCTGCGAGTTCTGGTACAAGAGTTGTTTCCTCAACAACAGCTTCTTCTTGGACTACTGGCCCATATGAGATTTCAGTCTCATTTGCACCTACATCATTTTCCGGAATGTCCGAAAGAACAATATTTTTGTCTTTTACAAACTTGTCTTCAAAGTATTCAGCATCGCGAGATTCGATGATATGATTTGACTCAATATCAAGAAATCTCCTAGCATCACTTTTTTCGGCATACCCCAAGAAGATCGCCTTCGTAGTCCTTGTCCCTAGCTTCTGAATCTTCAGATCTGGGAGCTTCACATACGCCAGACACCCCCACACTCGAATGACATTCAAGTTTGGTCTGACTTTGAACCAGAGTTCATGAGGAGTTACGTCCGAAGTTGCATATGGCACTCTATTTAGAATAAAAGTGGCCGTCAATGCAGCTTCTCCCCAGTAGCATTTAGGAAGACCCGCGGTTAGCAGCATTGAGTTCATTATTTCTGTCAACGTTCTGTTCTTCCTCTCCGCTACTCCGTTGGATTGAGGAGAATATGGAGCAGTAGTCTCACATATAATTCCATGTTCTTTGCAGAACGATGCGAATTCATGAGACCTGTACTCCCCACCTCGATCACTCCTTAACCTCTTGAGTTGTTGTCCAGTCTGCCGTTCAGCTTCGGCCCTGAACTCTCTGAACTTCTCGAAAGCTTCGTCTTTAGACTTGAGCAAGTAGACGAACGCGTATTTTGAGAAGTCGTCGATGAAGGTTATGAAATACTTCATCCCGGCCTTCGTGGAGAAATGTTTGAAGTCACAGATATCGGAGTACACCAACTCCAGAAGATCTGTGCTTCGATTAACCCGATGAAAGGGTTTCCTAGTGATCTTCGTCTGAGCACACACTTCACACTTCTCCACCTTACCCCCACATTTGGAGATAAGTCCTAGACTAGACATTTTGTTAATTCTTTTACAATGAACATATCCTAGTTTATTATGCCACAACTCAAGAGAATAATCAGAAAAAGCAACTGCATTAATGTCTTCAAACTGGTTGACAAGCTGAATTTTAAACATTCCTTCGGTTTGATAAGCCTTCCCGAAGTATGTTCCTTTCTTGGACATCACCATCTGACCAGCATTGATGTCCATCCTCAAGCCTGCGTTGCAGAGCAGGCTCCCAGAGATCATGTTCTTGGCAATCGCCGGAACATGCTTCACACCTTGAAGCGTCAGAGTGTTCCCAGAAGTGAGTTTCAGTTCCACGGTCCCGATCCCCAGAACTTCAGCTTGGGCCTGGTTCGCCATGACAACCTTCTCAGATATCGGCTGGTATGTGACGAACCATTCCTTGCCAGAACAGACATGGCAAGTCGCACCAGTGTCTATCCACCAGTCAGAGTCAACCCCCACATTTGTGACCTGTGCGATCATAGCAACAAAGTTAGAAACCAATGAAACCTTATTAGGCTCACCTTTCTCTGATTGTTTAGGCTTAGATCTGCATTCACTCTTGTAGTGGCCTTTCTTGCCACAATTGTAACAAGTCACGTGGGACTTAGTCTTCTGTTGCTTGAAAGAAGGACCCTTCACTTTTAGATTAGTGAAGTCCTTCTTCTTGGGATGAGAAGCCGCCTGCTTCCCCTTGGGATCTCTCGTCTGCACAAGATTGGCTTTAGCCAACTGTTTGGACAGAGTGTCCACCTTCTGTTGGGAATGCATATCGTCCTCAACATGGATCTCTTGCAGTAGATCTCCCAAGCTAATGACTAGCTTCTTTCTGTGCATCCTTGCATAGAAGGTACTCCATCCAGCAGGAAGTTTTGAGACGATCCCTCCGACGACAAACTTGTCGGGAAGGGGCATCTCTTCGTCTTCCAGTTTCTGACGCAGCTTCAGAAATTCCTTCACCTATGGCAGCATGGACTTTTCGTCCTCAAAGAGCAATTTGTGATATTTTTCAACCACAAACATTTTGCTCCTGTTCTTGTCTTCTTCATACAGATTTTCCACAGACTCCCATATGTCTCTGGCAAGTTCCTTCTTCGAGTAGGATTCTGCCAGGGAGTCCTCTATAGCATTCAGGATGAGAAGCCTGCAGATGCTATTTTCCCTTCTCCACTTGGCCTGGAGTTTGGTAGCCGCGTTGATTGCGGCAGTAGATCCAGTGTCTGGAACAGAGGGTTCTTCCTCTAACAGAACATGATCAACGTCTTTCAGTTGAAGAGTTAGGTAAACCTTTCTCTTCCAGACTTGATAGTGCTCTCCATCGAACTTTTCCAACTTACAGAAGTCCGATTGGAGGAGCGAAGCATTAATGTTTTCCATCTACACGGATCTTGCTTTGAGATTGTTAGTCCCGGGGCTTGATCAAAGATGGAAAAACTGATGCAATCGAGATCTGAGATGTCACACAAAAACTTTACAGTGATCAAACTCAAGATCTACGATGGTACAATAAAACAAATAGCCAAATTACAATCTGAAGGAGGGAAATAGAGAAGAGAAGATCTCTCGTTCTTCCTTGCAAACGTGTTGCAATTGGGACAGAACGAGTTACAATAATCTGGAGGAAGATTAGATGAAGAACAGTTGCTGGGGTGTCAAAACACCGTTGCTCAAAGCAAGATTCGCCCCACACGATCTGCTTCCAGGAACCAGCAAGTTTGAAGAACTTGTGGAACGCTCGAAGTCACCTCTGTTCTGACTCCTCGGATGGACTTGCAATGGCGGCAGCAACTCTCTCTCTCTTTCTCCTTTTCTGACTTGTAATTTTCGTAGTAGTCACAAAGGAGGCCAGAAGAGAGTATTTATAGAGAGAGGGTGGAAACCCTAGCCGCCTCTTCAGTTATGGAAAGATTGAATCAAATTCCAAAAGATAGCAACGAGATTTAATTCAAATCCCACGAAATTAATTCAAATCCCACAAAGATAGGATCTGAATTAATTCAAATCCCACAAAGATAGGATCTGATTTAATCGCATTGATTCAGCCTTTCCATAACTGATTTGTAATCTGCACAGTCAGCGGATCCCTCCATGCGGCAGCAGCAGCAGCCTAGCCGCATGAGCCTAATGGCCGCATGGACCGCACCGCATGAGCCGCATGAGCCGCATGTGCCGCATGGCCGCATGAGCCGCATAAGACCGCATGACCGCATATGAGCCGCATAAAGATCGCATGACTGCTGACGTGCTAAGTGCGCCAACAAAACGCCACATTACGCCTCATGAGCCCATGAGCCCGAGTCCGAGTCGCTAAGCCTCAAAACTTAGCTCCAAATGGAATTAATCCAAGAGAATGACAAAAGCATTAATGCTTAATCCTTGGAGCCTTATTCTTACCTCCTTGTAAAATCACCCACATGGTTCCCTCCTTGGGTCACCACCCCATGTGCATCTCTCAACAACACACCCAAGTATATATGTTGAGATAACTCATGGTGCATTTTCGATGTGGGACTAAAATTTACAAGGCATGTTGAGAGCAAGCTCTCTCCATGTAAAGAAAGCACCAACAGAACATGATAGGCCAACATTGACAACGATGTAGATTCATCGTTTCCAGTAATATTATTCCAAGCCAAGCCAAATCACATTTTTCCTATAAACACTTTGATCAATTGACAACAGAGAAGTTCAATATCGTGGATATATTATATTTCAATCAAGATGTTAAATGAAGGCTAAAAACTAGAGTTATTCAAACATACAGAACACGAGGGTGCTGATAATTGAGGATCTCTAATAGATTGGCACTGCACTGAGACAAGTGTTTCTATCGGGGCTTCCAGAGTTCTAGTTATGACTAGAACAGCATACAAAGATTAGATTACCGGTCAATTATATTAGAGTAGCATAGAGAGCAGTTGCTAGTAGATACCATATCATGTCAACAATGAAAAAAAAAATTAAAATATTTTACAGGCTCCTCTCCTGCTTAATCTTCCCGATCAAATTAAGAACCATAAAGCCACAAAAGAAGGAAAGAGCATTTTCAACCAACCACCAAGCAAACGAACAAAATTTACTTCGTCTGGTTCATCCACTGGAACGCCACCACCTCCGGCCTGGACGCGGCCGCAGCAAACGTGGGGCTGCTGCTGCTGCTGCTGTCCGACAGGGATACGAGCGCCTTCTGCAGCACTCCGGAAGGGGACGAGGCGAGCCGTGCGGGGCTGTCCCTCGGGCTCGTCTCGTGGCTCCCCCCGCAGCAGCTCTTGCACATGAGGTTGATGAGGTTGACGCAGGAGCTCCTGGTGCTCGCGCACGGAGACGCGGCCATGTTGCTCGAGTGCAGCACCTCCGCCAGCGGGCCCCCCATCCAGTTCATCGGATGCTGCGGCTTGACTCCCGAGTAGTCACCGAGGCCCAGGCCCGTCTGGATGTGATCAGCTTTCTCCTTGTTGTCGTAGACCGCATTGGACATGGAGAGCGTGAGGGTGGGCATCTGCTCGGCCGAACTGTCGGTGGACCAGGCGTCAATGAACCCTCTCGGCGGCGGGACGCTGTCTTCGGCTGCAAAGTTTTCTTCGAGAGCCGATAGGTCCGGGTTCAAAAAGGAGCAGCATTGGTCGTTGAGGTCGTGGCCGTAACTGAAGCTAGACACACCATTGTAGGCTTCGCTCCTTGTTCCCATCAGCTCCCATGGTTGGTTCGATGCTACATTCCTATACAAGTGCGCGAATACAATTAGTAACACAAGCAATCAAAGGAAAAGAAATAACAATAATAAGTTACTAACCCAAGATGTTTGTTTGGTTCCATGGGTTGGAGAGGGAGTTTCAAGTCGACAACAGAGTGAGAGGTGTTCGATAACGGGTTAACAACAGCCGCTGATGCAGCAGCACCTGTAGTAGTAATAGCAGTCATGGCGGTGTTGGTAGATTTGGATGTCTTGCGGAGTTCCACAGGCTTTCTTGAACGTGGGCGGCCCCGGTGCATGTGGCGCTCGCAGTACTTCTGGTCGGGCGCCGCATCTCGTGAGCACCTCCACTTCTTCCCGTCCGTCCTACGACACCTTCCGGGCTCCGGGTCCGCGTTGTTGGTGAACCTCAGGTTGAACCCAGCACCACCGCCACTCCCTCCACCCACCACTGTCACAATCACTCCAACAAACAAATCAACATCACTCCATTCCACACTCATGAACGGGACGATTTTTTTAAAAAATAATATAAGTACGCACCTGTGGAGGGAAGGAGGAAGGGAGGGGCCTCGGGGAAGGCTCTGGCGGAAACGGGGAGGAGGAGGTCGGGAGGGACGGGCACCGAGGCCATGATGTGCTTGTAGATCAAGGCCTGGCGCTGCAGCTCCTGCCACTGTGCGGAGGTGAAGGGAAACACTCTCACCATTCCTACACCGGACAAACAAAATCACCCCCACAGAACACAATAACTAATAATAGGGACTACCAAAGTTAAAAAACAAAAAAAACAAAACCTGATGGCTTGTACGCGCTGGGATACTGCTGCCACACTCTCGCGCCGTCGTAGAAATCGGTAGCGGGACCGGCGAAGAAGAAACCAGTAGTGGCACCAGCATCCTCCTCTCTTTGCTTCCTCTCGTCTCCACCTCTCTCCATCTCCATCTCCATCGCAAGCACAAGTGCTGCCGCTGCTTTTTTTGTGCAGACCGATAGCCTCTTATTTTCCCTGCCAACCGACCTATAGTGGTAGCAGCTTAAATATCACAAGAAGAGGGGGGGGAGGACTAGCTGGCTGCTGCTGCTTCCCATGCCTCCAACATTCGATACACTGGGGACAGATCAGTAAAAAAACAACGATAGGTAGCTTACCTAGTCTCTTATCCTCTTATTTGCCCATCCCTAGCCTCATTCCTCACTTGTCCCACTTCTTCACTAGTAATCATGAATTATTTATTAATATTTACTTATTTTATTAACGTTGGGAGTAGGAATCTATATGGATAGAGGCAGCGGCCGGAAGGAGGGGGATAACTAAATGACAGCAAGCATAGGATAGCGTTGCATAGGGGGGAACGGACGGTGCCAAAATAAAGACCAGTCATGGTACGGTCACGTCAACAGTGGGTCAAAATGTAGACATAATGATGGATTGGCTAAGCGGTTGGGTTGGCCAATGGCTGCTAATTAGCAACAAATTGACTTACTACGTCAAATCAAAGAGAGCTTTGAGGGCGGCTCACAATAGCAACGTCTGGTTGTAAATGTGTTTTGGAATAAAGTAAGTAGAGAGGTTAAAAGAGGCATGGCGTAGTGAAGGAGTGATGGTGGTGGGTTAAGCCATTTCCAAGATAGATGGGGATACGTGGTCGGGTTTGGTGTGATATTGATGAGAGGGAGATAGGAGGACAGCTAGCTAGTTAGGGCGAGCCAGCTGTCTGCAATGCCCAAGTCACTGTCACTATTTTCTCTCTCCTTCTCTTCCTCTTCCTCTTCCTCTTCCTCTTCCCTCTCTCGCTGGACGTGTTATGTACTCTAGTTTGTGCATCATTTTTTCTCTTTTTTCGTTGTGAAGAGCTAGCTACACGCCGCGCCTAACAAGCAAGATGGTACAGCACAGGAACCACAACCAACCGTCTCGGTCCGCGCACTGTCCTTCTTAGCCGGTGGGGGCCCACCCCACTTTGCTTGTCCAGCATCCAAAGCATTTACCAGCTCCTCCAAATTTTATCTCAACTCGGCCATGGCAAATTTTGTTTCCCACCAAAACCGCCAGAAGCCATTTACGAGACTATTAATTATATTTCTTTACTTACTTTATTTAAAAGAAATATTATTTGTCATAACACAGAAATAAAGAACTACTTGACCCAATTCAAGGCGTGAACTCGGCCGGGCTGTACCGATCCGGACCCGATTTGGATCGGATTTGACCGGACCTTGACCGGATCAGGCTCAGTCCGGATGATGGAGCGCACCGGACCGGATTGGTCCGGGTTCAATAAACTCCGTTCTAGTCCGAATCCACGGTCCGGTTTTGATCAGTCCGGACTGAACCGAGCTTGTGCCGGACCAGTTCAGGTTGGACCGGCCGGTCCATTTTTTTAAAAAAATCATAAAATATTCAAAAAATTTCAAAAAAATTTAAAATATATAAAAAATATATATGAAAAAAACCAGTTTACTAAAACCTTTTTTTTAAAATAGTTTTCTAAAAAGTTTTATAAAAATATAACTAAAAATGAAGAAAAAAGGTTTTCTAAAAATCGTGTACAGGTATAATAAAATTTAGAAAACGTATTGTACAATTAATTTCCCAAATGAAACAAATTGTAAAAAAAAACAAGTACAAGTATATTATTATTAATGTTTAGTATGATAGAATTTAGAAAATTCATTAATAAATTGTAAAAAACGTACAAGTAATTTGCTATAAAAAGCATTAACTAAAAAAAATTAGAAAATAAAAGTTAACAAATTTTTATTAATGTCAAGATTTGCATAATTTAAAACTTAATGACTAATACAAGATTACTAGTACATAAACTGCAGTTAATGACTCATACAAGACTACTAGATGCCCATATAGGATTTTAAATGTCTACGTAGCTTCCATGTATCATAGCTATGGTCCCATTTGAATTGTTTTCATAATCTAAATATTCAACAAGAAATTTAGTAGAGTATCTTCTTTCGGTATCGCTACTAGCACGCTCATTGTAAACTCTGCTAAAATGATACCAAATTTTCGATCCTGATTCAAATTCTTTTAGCAGTGCGTGTTGGAGTTGCGGTGTGGATTGCGGTTGTTGATCTTGCGGTTGCTGATCTTGCAGTTGCTGATCTTGTAGTTGTTGTGGTAGTTGATCATTATCCATGATATAAAATAGCCTCTTCACACTAGGTTGCTTGTAAATATTGTAAGAGAAAAAAAATTATTGGTGTGATTAATTTTAAAGATTTATGGCCTATTTACAGATTTTTTTGGATGCAAAATAACCTATTTTACCCTCAAACAATAGTTGTTATAAGGATATTATTTTTTCATTTTAAGCAAAATGATCAAAATACCCTTAAACGAAAAAAGCCATAAAATGAGGGTAAAATAGACTTTTGGCTCTCCCAACGGTCAAAAAAAATAAAAAAAAGGCTGAACCGGGCCTGAGCTAAGCCAATCCGAGCCGGCTTAGTCGGGTTCAGAGAGTTTGACCGGCCCGGAACCATGGTCAAACCAGGCCGGGCTTGTGGGTTCGGAGCTGGAACCCAGCCCCGACCTAATAGAAATGAGGGTCGGGCTCGGGCCGGTCCAGACCGGTTTTGATTGGACCAGGCCAGGGCCAGGAACCGGACCACCCGACATAGTTCACACCTTGAGACCTAGTGTAAGTTAATCAAAATCGACATAATTATAACACTATTTTTATCAATGCTACTTTTCGAACCGCACAGGCGAACTGTGCGGATGGTCCGTACTGACGTAACGACTTTTCATTGAAAGAACAAACCCGAAGCTAGCAAACGTATGTCTGTGAGAGCCAATAGGACTGTCACGCCCCAGAACCAGAATACTGGAGAGCGGGGGACAGACACAGCCAGCTACGTATATTAAAGTGTAATCCACCCCGATATATGGTCACGGCTGTCTAGATGCATGATGGTTTAACTACAAGCCAACAGTCTCTTATGGTCAAGAACAAGCCTAGTGTCTCAATCTCAAGCAAGCAAGTAAAAGTAACAAGATAGTAGATCATCAGACATTCAAAGTAAGGCATCCCATATATTACATATTCAGATGATCATGAAGCTAGTCATACAAAATGCGAAGACTAGCAAAATTTTCAGTCATACATGATCAACCCTAGGATTTGTCAATCATATTTACAGCCCTTAGGCAGACATGAATGTAAATTCAACACGAGCTAACACTAGCTCGGTGGCTAAACGCCTCAAAAGAATAATTTACAATTGAGTGGGAGAGCAAAATAAAATTCACTCGTTGCCAGGGTTGCGTCGAATGCTCACCATCTGGCTGGAAGGCTGGGAGATCCTCGGGAGCTACTCCGAAATCTGGCCACACAAAACCAGCTGCGTCAGACCCCAAAAAGAGCAAGTGCCACAATGGAGGCTTCACTTAAGAACTAAAACCAGCATATTAGCACATAAAATATGATTGATAATAAAAGACATAGGTTAAGGAAATCAGGATGATAAACGATAAGATAACTAAGGAACCATTTCGGTAACCAAGTTACAACCCGTAAACCAAACAAGGACCGAGGTTGTAACCCTTCATCTCAACAGAGCTTAGTCTCCACTCATTTATCGACAAGAGTAAAGCATAACAGTAATGTGCTAAAGTAATCCTGAACTAGCACTGTCTAGACAAGACTAGACTGGACTCCATCCATCAATCATGGCCAAGCAACAAGTACGGCTTGGTACTTTTAACTAACTAGGATTATTACGAACCTAATTACTAACAAGATGCAATGAGATGTTCCAACAGCCACAAGCCCTGCAAACTTAATCCAGGTTATCCAGTTACAAGTTGAGAGAGTTGTATTAGATGACTTGGGGGTGCAACATATGACAGCGTGCTATAAATGTGCCCTACTCGACGGCAGGCTACAAGTCCAATTAAAGCTCCCAGATAACGGGACTGCCTGTAGCTGGAAAATCTCTTTATGAACTACTTGATCAATCTAGTTATTACCCTAGTCAGATTCGGTATGAATCTCTGACCGTGGTAATCAAAAATCCATGTCCTAGGCATAATGTAAGACGAGACATGTAGCTTGTACAGGCACAACCAAGAGAATCAACCACGGTGTCAAGATAAGAGTTACATAGTATAGGTCCTAAAAATCAAGTTGCATCCATCAAAGAAGCAATGAAAACCAAAATGCGCACCCTTCAATGATCTGCGCAGGAAGCAGACTGCGCAACAAATCAACTGTGCGAGGTTGAACTGCGCCAATATCCAAGTACGCTATGCTAACGTGGCAACGTCATCATAACCTGACACAAAATCAGATCTTCTGATAACTGACAGCCCGAAAGGTGAGGAGCCTCTTCATTTCTCGAGCCACGTCGCATTCTAGGACAGCTGTCCAAATCCTAGCGCGGTCCAGCTGTCAACTCCCAGCACAAACTGCCAACCCAATCGAAGCACAATCTGCCAGATCCTCTTCAGCGCAGTTCGATCCCAGCGCAGTCTGAAGCTAGCGCTGTTCAAGTGGCACGATCCATCAAGATAACTGACATTTTGTACGTGGCTTACATGCCATTAATTTCTCAACACGTGGCAGCTTCCTGTACACGACCAAGCGCATTTCAATCAGACAATGCCATGCATCTAAATACGGTTAGCCCATGATCGAGTAACCGCCAGCGCAACTGGTAGCCTGCGCAGTCCAATGCTTGCGCAATCTAGCCTGCGCAATCCAGAATAACTATAAATTAGTTATTTTCAGAACTCTATAAATAGAGTTTCAAGCTTTTCATTTGAGATCAGATCATTATTATCATCAGAGATCAGGAGTTATTATCTAAGTGCTACTGCATTCTTCAGAGGCTATCGTCTTCAAAGTTCACATCGTCCAAGGGATAAAGCGATCGTCTTCAGATCGGATTTCTATAGTTGTACTTTCCCAGAATTCAATTGTAATCTTCTTACAAAGTTTGTGAAATAAAAAAACTTTTGTTTTTGCAAACAAAATGGCGATTCTGCTGGGGATGACTTTCTCCTCCGACGAGGAAGTGACAACTAAATGTGACATTGCGTCTATCGGAAAGACGCAGAAGACGCTGGTTGTGAAGGTCAACCAGACTGCCTTTAAAGCGATGATCAACTCTGGGGCTACTCGGCGCACTGTAGCCTCTGCCAAGAGCAAGATCCATTCAGTGTGGACTCCAAAGTCCTCCGTACAATCCTCTGCGCAGTTATCTGCGTAGCCTGCTGTCTCTGCTGCCAAGGAACCAATAGCCTCTACTGTTCTTACGCAAAACATCACCTGCGCTGCCAAAGCGCAAGCCAAAGCTTCAACTGCCCAGGCGCAGTGCACTGCTCCTCTTGCTGCCGCGCAAGCCACTTCCTATGCTGATCTGGCAAAGTGCAAGACCCCTCTTCCTCTGGGGCAGTTGGTGACCTCCTTTACTCCTGTACAATCCACTGAAGCCAGGACTCCTGTTGCGCAAACAACAGTTTCTGTGGCCAAAAGGCCATCTGTCAAAGCTTCTCAAGCGCAATCAGCCAATGCGCCTATTGCCACTTCAACCTCTGCGCAAGCTGTTCCAGCGCAGTCTAATAGGGATAGCCCTTTGGCTAATCTCCCTTCTTCTCACAGCAAGGAGAAAAACTCTGCTCCTCTTTCCAAGTACCCTGTTACTCCTGCGCAGTCTACTGGGGGTAGTCTGTTGACTGTTTCTTCCCCTCCTCAGAATAAAGGAAAAGGTCTATTGGTCTTTTCTCAAACTTCCTCGTTCCACGACTTGGAAGACAACATAGAGAAATGCTCTTTAGCCAACCCTTCCACACAAAACAAGGGAAATTAAAGGTCCTTTGATCTTTTCTCAGTCTTCCCGGGTCTTTACCTTGGAAGATCAATCTGAACGTGCCTCGGCACCAATCAATACAAGAACTCTCTCAAATAAGAATTCTTCTCTCCCTGCCAAAGGAAAATGTACTGATCAAAGAGGTATTCTGCCTACTCCGGTAGCGGAACTCCAAGATCTCCCAACTCTCCGGATATCCCGCTCACAGCAAGGAAAATTACTGGTATCTCAGATAGAAACCCCTGGGGGTGACTTCGCTGATCTACGGGATTATCTCAATAGACCTCGGTCTACATTAACTTCGACGAAATGCAAGCAGCCAATACCGAAAATGAACCTGCATCAGAGGCAAACTTCCAGGATGAAAAATTCTGACACCTATGCTAACGAAGTGAGTACTTCCCTGTATACTCACGGGACAAAACCTCTGAAGAGCCGGAACCACGTTCCGAATGTTGTCAAAGAATATGTCCCTCAAACTTCTTCTCGTCCCGTCATTGTTTCTGACCTCCGAGAGCACCTCAAGCAAAAGCGGGACAATATCTCAACACCTCC